>CALNHX010000698.1:0-296882 GCA_940337035.1 Agriotes lineatus | reverse complement strand
TATTCAAACACACCTAAGCGTGCCGAGAAGCCTTCGTAAGTGGTAATATGACGTTTATTTCTATTTTAGATACAGTAGGTGACACTGCGAGATGGTTTTGGGGTACTTATTATTAATTTTAGTTGCACTTTTAGCGGTTTGGTTGGTAGTTAGGTTATTATACACAGCTAAATATATTTATAGGCGTTCTGAGCCCTCTACTTGCTCCCTAACAAAAACAAAATAACAAATTATTTGAATAGAAAATGATTGAATTTTGCATTCGATTGGATTAATATTCAAACACACCTAAGCGTGCCGAGAAGTCTTCGTAAGTGGTAATATGACGTTTATTTCTATTTTAGATACAGTAGGTGACACTGCGAGATGGTTTTGGGGTACTTATTATTAATTTTAGTTGCACTTTTAGCGGTTTGGTTGCAGTTAGGTTATTATACACAGCTAAATATATTTATAGGCGTTCTGAGCCCTCTACTTGCTCCCTAACAAAAACAAAATAACAAATTATTTGAATAGAAAATGATTGAATCTTGCATTCGATTGGATTAATATTCAAACACACCTAAGCGTGCCGAGAAGCCTTCGTAAGTGGTAATATGACGTTTATTTCTATTTTAGATACAGTGGGTGACACTGCGAGATGGTGGTGGGGTACTTATTATTAATTTTAATTGCACTTTTAGCGGTTTGGTTGCAGTTAGGTTATTATACACAGCTAAATATATTTATAGGCGTTCTGAGCCCACTACTTGCTCCCTAACTAAAACAAAATAAAAAATTATTTGAATAGAAAATGATTGAATCTTGCATTCGATTGGATTAATATTCAAACACACCTAAGCGTGCCGAGAAGAGTTCGTAAGTGGTAATATGACGTTTATTTCTATTTTAGATACAGTAGGTGACACTGCGAGATGGTTTTGGGGTACTTATTATTAATTTTAGTTGCACTTTTAGCGTTTTGGTCGCAGTTAGGTAATTATACACAGCTAAATATATTTATAGGCGTTCTGAGCCCTCTACTTGCTCCCTAACAAAACCAAAATAACAAATTATTTGAATAGAAAATGATTGAATTTTGCATTCGATTGGATTAATATTCAAACACACCTAAGCGTGCCTAGAAGTCTTCGTAAGTGGTAATATGACGTTTATTTCTATTTTAGATACAGTAGGTGACACTGCGAGATGGTTTTGGGGTACTTATTATTAATTTTAGTTGCACTTTTAGCGGTTTGGTTGCAGTTAGGTTATTATACACAGCTAAATATATTTATAGGAGTTCTGAGCCCTCTACTTGCTCCCTAACAAAAACAAAATAACAAATTATTTGAATAGAAAATGATTGAATTTTGCATTCGATTGGATTAATATTCAAACACACCTAAGCGTGCCTAGAAGTCTTCGTAAGTGGTAATATGACGTTTATTTCTATTTTAGATACAGTAGGTGACACTGCGAGATGGTTTTGGGGTACTTATTATTAATTTTAGTTGCACTTTTAGCGGTTTGGTTGCAGTTAGGTTATTATACACAGCTAAATATATTTATAGGAGTTCTGAGCCCTCTACTTGCTCCCTAACAAAAACAAAATAACAAATTATTTGAATAGAAAATGATTGAATTTTGCATTCGATTGGATTAATATTCAAACACACCTAAGCGTGCCTAGAAGTCTTCGTAAGTGGTAATATGACGCTTATTTCTATTTTAGATACAGTAGGTGACACTGCGAGATGGTTTTGGGGTACTTATTATTAATTTTAGTTGCACTTTTAGCGGTTTGGTTGCAGTTAGGTTATTATACACAGCTAAATATATTTATAGGCGTTCTGAGCCCTCTACTTGCTCCCTAACAAAAACAAAATAACAAATTATTTGAATAGAAAATGATTGAATTTTGCATTCGATTGGATTAATATTCAAACACACCTAAGCGTGCCTAGAAGTCTTCGTAAGTGGTAATATGACGTTTATTTCTATTTAAGATACAGTAGGTGACACTGCGAGATGGTTTTGGGGTACTTATTATTAATTTTAGTTGCACTTTTAGCGGTTTGGTTGGTAGTTAGGTTATTATACACAGCTAAATATATTTATAGGCGTTCTGAGCCCTCTACTTGCTCCCTAACAAAAACAAAATAACAAATTATTTGAATAGAAAATGATTGAATTTTGCATTCGATTGGATAAATATTCAAACACACCTAAGCGTGCCGAGAAGCCTTCGTAAGTGGTAATATGACGTTTATTTCTATTTTAGATACAGTAGGTGACACTGCGAGATGGTTTTGGGGTACTTATTATTAATTTTAGTTGCACTTTTAGCGGTTTGGTTGCAGTTAGGTTATTATACACAGCTAAATATATTTATAGGAGTTCTGAGCCCTCTACTTGCTCCCTAACAAAAACAAAATAACAAATTATTTGAATAGAAAATGATTGAATTTTGCATTCGATTGGATTAATATTCAAACACACCTAAGCGTGCCTAGAAGTCTTCGTAAGTGGTAATATGACGCTTATTTCTATTTTAGATACAGTAGGTGACACTGCGAGATGGTTTTCGGGTACTTATTATTAATTTTAGTTGCACTTTTAGCGGTTTGGTTGCACTTAGGTTATTATACACAGCTATATATATTTATAGGCGTTCTGAGCCCTCTACTTGCTCCCTAACAAAAACAAAATAACAAATTATTTGAATAGAAAATGATTGAATCTTGCATTCGATTGGATTAATATTCAAACACACCTAAGCGAGCCTAGAAGTCTTCGTAAGTGGTAATATGACGTTTATTTCTATTTAAGATACAGTAGGTGACACTGCGAGATGGTTTTAGGGTACTTATTATTAATTTTAGTTGCACTTTTAGCGGTTTGGTTGGTAGTTAGGTTATTATACACAGCTAAATATATTTATAGGCGTTCTGAGCCCTCTACTTGCTCCCTAACAAAAACAAAATAACAAATTATTTGAATAGAAAATGATTGAATTTTGCATTCGATTGGATTAATATTCAAACACACCTAAGCGTGCCGAGAAGCCTTCGTAAGTGGTAATATGACGTTTATTTCTATTTTAGATACAGTAGGTGACACTGCGAGATGGTTTTGGGGTACTTATTATTAATTTTAGTTGCACTTTTAGCGGTTTGGTTGGTAGTTAGGTTATTATACACAGCTAAATATATTTATAGGCGTTCTGAGCCCTCTACTTGCTCCCTAACAAAAACAAAATAACAAATTATTTGAATAGAAAATGATTGAATTTTGCATTCGATTGGATTAATATTCAAACACACCTAAGCGTGCCGAGAAGTCTTCGTAAGTGGTAATATGACGTTTATTTCTATTTTAGATACAGTAGGTGACACTGCGAGATGGTTTTGGGGTACTTATTATTAATTTTAGTTGCACTTTTAGCGGTTTGGTTGCAGTTAGGTTATTATACACAGCTAAATATATTTATAGGCGTTCTGAGCCCTCTACTTGCTCCCTAACAAAAACAAAATAACAAATTATTTGAATAGAAAATGATTGAATCTTGCATTCGATTGGATTAATATTCAAACACACCTAAGCGTGCCGAGAAGCCTTCGTAAGTGGTAATATGACGTTTATTTCTATTTTAGATACAGTGGGTGACACTGCGAGATGGTGGTGGGGTACTTATTATTAATTTTAATTGCACTTTTAGCGGTTTGGTTGCAGTTAGGTTATTATACACAGCTAAATATATTTATAGGCGTTCTGAGCCCACTACTTGCTCCCTAACAAAAACAAAATAACAAATTATTTGAATAGAAAATGATTGAATCTTGCATTCGATTGGATTAATATTCAAACACACCTAAGCGTGCCGAGAAGAGTTCGTAAGTGGTAATATGACGTTTATTTCTATTTTAGATACAGTAGGTACACTGCGAGATGGTTTTGGGGTACTTATTATTAATTTTAGTTGCACTTTTAGCGTTTTGGTCGCAGTTAGGTAATTATACACAGCTAAATATATTTATAGGCGTTCTGAGCCCTCTACTTGCTCCCTAACAAAACCAAAATAACAAATTATTTGAATAGAAAATGATTGAATCTTGCATTCGATTGGATTAATATTCAAACACACCTAAGCGTGCCGAGAAGCCTTCGTAAGTGGTAATATGACGTTTATTTCTATTTTAGATACAGTAGGTGACACTGCGAGATGGTTTTGGGGTACTTATTATTAATTTTAGTTGCACTTTTAGCGGTTTGGTTGCAGTTAGGTTATTATACACAGCTAAATATATTTATAGGCGTTCTGAGCCCTCTACTTGCTCCCTAACAATAACAAAATAACAAATTATTTGAATAGAAAATGATTGAATTTTGCATTCGATTGGATTAATATTCAAACACACCTAAGCGTGCCTAGAAGTCTTCGTAAGTGGTAATATGACGTTTATTTCTATTTTAGATACAGTAGGTGACACTGCGAGATGGTTTTGGGGTACTTATTATTAATTTTAGTTGCACTTTTAGCGGTTTGGTTGCACTTAGGTTATTATACACAGCTATATATATTTATAGGCGTTCTGAGCCCTCTACTTGCTCCCTAACAAAAACAAAATAACAAATTATTTGAATAGAAAATGATTGAATCTTGCATTCGATTGGATTAATATTCAAACACACCTAAGCGTGCCGAGAAGCCTTCGTAAGTGGTAATATGACGTTTATTTCTATTTTAGATACAGTGGGTGACACTGCGAGATGGTGGTGGGGTACTTATTATTAATTTTAATTGCACTTTTAGCGGTTTGGTTGCAGTTAGGTTATTATACACAGCTAAATATATTTATAGGCGTTCTGAGCCCACTACTTGCTCCCTAACAAAAACAAAATAACAAATTATTTGAATAGAAAATGATTGAATCTTGCATTCGATTGGATTAATATTCAAACACACTTAAGCGTGCCGAGAAGCCTTCGTAAGTGGTAATATGACGTTTATTTCTATTTTAGATACAGTAGGTGACACTGCGAGATGGTTTTGGGGTACTTATTATTAATTTTAGCTGCACTTTTAGCGTTTTGGTCGCAGTTAGGTAATTATACACAGCTAAATATATTTATAGGCGTTCTGAGCCCTCTACTTGCTCCCTAACAAAACCAAAATAACAAATTATTTGAATAGAAAATGATTGAATCTTGCATTCGATTGGATTAATATTCAAACACACCTAAGCGTGCCGAGAAGCCTTCGTAAGTGGTAATATGACGTTTATTTCTATTTTAGATACAGTAGGTGACACTGCGAGATGGTTTTGGGGTACTTATTATTAATTTTAGTTGCACTTTTAGCGGTTTGGTTGCAGTTAGGTTATTATACACAGCTAAATATATTTATAGGCGTTCTGAGCCCTCTACTTGCTCCCTAACAAAAACAAAATAACAAATTATTTGAATAGAAAATGATTGAATTTTGCATTCGATTGGATTAATATTCAAACACACTAAGCGTGCCGAGAAGTCTTCGTAAGTGGTAATATGACGTTTATTTCTATTTTAGATACAGTAGGTGACACTGCGAGATGGTTTTGGGGTACTTATTATTAATTTTAGTTGCACTTTTAGCGGTTTGGTTGCAGTTAGGTTATTATACACAGCTAAATATATTTATAGGCGTTCTGAGCCCTCTACTTGCTATCTAACAAAAACAAAATAACAAATTATTTGAATAGAAAATGATTGAATTTTGCATTCGATTGGATTAATATTCAAACACACCTAAGCGTGCCGAGAAGCCTTCGTAAGTGGTAATATAACGTTTATTTCTATTTTAGATACAGTAGGTGACACTGCGAGATGGTTTTGGGGTACTTATTATTAATTTTAGTTGCACTTTTAGCGGTTTGGTCGCAGTTAGGTAATTATACACAGCTAAATATATTTATAGGCGTTCTGAGCCCTCTACTTGCTCCCTAACAAAACCAAAATAACAAATTATTTGAATAGGAAATGATTGAATCTTGCATTCGATTGGATTAATATTCAAACACACTAAGCGTGCCGAGAAGCCTTCGTAAATGGTAATATGACGTTTATTTCTATTTTAGATACAGTAGGTGACACTGCGAGATGGTTTTGGGGTACTTATTATTAATTTTAGTTGCACTTTTACCGGTTTGGTTGCAGTTAGGTTATTCTACACAGCTAAATATATTTATAGGCGTTCTGAGCCCTCTACTTGCTCCCTAACAAAAACAAAATAACAAATTATTTGAATAGAAAATGATTAAATTTTGCATTCGATTGGATTAATATTCAAACACACTAAGCGTGCCGAGAAGCCTTCGTAAGTGGTAATATGACGTTTATTTTTATTTTAGATACAGTAGGTGACACTGCGAGCTGGTTTTCGGGTACTTATTATTAATTTTAGTTGCACTTTTAGCGGTTTGGTTGGTAGTTAGGTTATTATACACAGCTAAATATATTTATAGGCGTTCTGAGCCCTCTACTTGCTCCCTAACAAAAACAAAATAACAAATTATTTGAATAGAAAATGATTGAATTTTGCATTCGATTGGATTAATATTCAAACACACCTAAGCGTGCCGAGAAGCCTTCGTAAGTGGTAATATGACGTTTATTTCTATTTTAGATACAGTAGGTGACACTGCGAGATGGTTTTGGGGTACTTATTATTAATTTTAGTTGCACTTTTAGCGGTTTGGTTGGTAGTTAGGTTATTATACACAGCTAAATATATTTATAGGCGTTCTGAGCCCTCTACTTGCTCCCTAACAAAAACAAAATAACAAATTATTTGAATAGAAAATGATTGAATTTTGCATTCGATTGGATTAATATTCAAACACACCTAAGCGTGCCGAGAAGCCTTCGTAAGTGGTAATATGACGTTTATTTCTATTTTAGATACAGTAGGTGACACTGCGAGATGGTTTTGGGGTACTTATTATTAATTTTAGTTGCACTTTTAGCGGTTTGGTTGGTAGTTAGGTTATTATACACAGCTAAATATATTTATAGGCGTTCTGAGCCCTCTACTTGCTCCCTAACAAAAACAAAATAACAAATTATTTGAATAGAAAATGATTGAATTTTGCATTCGATTGGATTAATATTCAAACACACCTAAGCGTGCCGAGAAGCCTTCGTAAGTGGTAATATGACGTTTATTTCTATTTTAGATACAGTAGGTGACACTGCGAGATGGTTTTGGGGTACTTATTATTAATTTTAGTTGCACTTTTAGCGGTTTGGTTGGTAGTTAGGTTATTATACACAGCTAAATATATTTATAGGCGTTCTGAGCCCTCTACTTGCTCCCTAACAAAAACAAAATAACAAATTATTTGAATAGAAAATGATTGAATTTTGCATTCGATTGGATTAATATTCAAACACACCTAAGCGTGCCGAGAAGCCTTCGTAAGTGGTAATATGACGTTTATTTCTATTTAAGATACAGTAGGTGACACTGCGAGATGGTTTTAGGGTACTTATTATTAATTTTAGTTGCACTTTTAGCGGTTTGGTTGGTAGTTAGGTTATTATACACAGCTAAATATATTTATAGGCGTTCTGAGCCCTCTACTTGCTCCCTAACAAAAACAAAATAACAAATTATTTGAATAGAAAATGATTGAATTTTGCATTCGATTGGATTAATATTCAAACACACCTAAGCGTGCCGAGAAGCCTTCGTAAGTGGTAATATGACGTTTGTTTCTATTTTAGATACAGTAGGTGACACTGCGAGATGGTTTTGGGGTACTTATTATTAATTTTAGTTGCACTTTTAGCGGTTTGGTTGGTAGTTAGGTTATTATACACAGCTAAATATATTTATAGGCGTTCTGAGCCCTCTACTTGCTCCCTAACAAAAACAAAATAACAAATTATTTGAATAGAAAATGATTGAATTTTGCATTCGATTGGATTAATATTCAAACACACCTAAGCGTGCCGAGAAGTCTTCGTAAGTGGTAATATGACGTTTATTTCTATTTTAGATACAGTAGGTGACACTGCGAGATGGTTTTGGGGTACTTATTATTAATTTTAGTTGCACTTTTAGCGGTTTGGTTGCAGTTAGGTTATTATACACAGCTAAATATATTTATAGGCGTTCTGAGCCCTCTACTTGCTCCCTAACAAAAACAAAATAACAAATTATTTGAATAGAAAATGATTGAATCTTGCATTCGATTGGATTAATATTCAAACACACCTAAGCGTGCCGAGAAGCCTTCGTAAGTGGTAATATGACGTTTATTTCTATTTTAGATACAGTGGGTGACACTGCGAGATGGTGGTGGGGTACTTATTATTAATTTTAATTGCACTTTTAGCGGTTTGGTTGCAGTTAGGTTATTATACACAGCTAAATATATTTATAGGCGTTCTGAGCCCACTACTTGCTCCCTAACAAAAACAAAATAACAAATTATTTGAATAGAAAATGATTGAATCTTGCATTCGATTGGATTAATATTCAAACACACCTAAGCGTGCCGAGAAGAGTTCGTAAGTGGTAATATGACGTTTATTTCTATTTTAGATACAGTAGGTGACACTGCGAGATGGTTTTGGGGTACTTATTATTAATTTTAGTTGCACTTTTAGCGTTTTGGTCGCAGTTAGGTAATTATACACAGCTAAATATATTTATAGGCGTTCTGAGCCCTCTACTTGCTCCCTAACAAAACCAAAATAACAAATTATTTGAATAGAAAATGATTGAATCTTGCATTCGATTGGATTAATATTCAAACACACCTAAGCGTGCCGAGAAGCCTTCGTAAGTGGTAATATGACGTTTATTTCTATTTTAGATACAGTAGGTGACACTGCGAGATGGTTTTGGGGTACTTATTATTAATTTTAGTTGCACTTTTAGCGGTTTGGTTGCACTTAGGTTATTATACACAGCTATATATATTTATAGGCGTTCTGAGCCCTCTACTTGCTCCCTAACAAAAACAAAATAACAAATTATTTGAATAGAAAATGATTGAATTTTGCATTCGATTGGATTAATATTCAAACACACCTAAGCGTGCCGAGAAGCCTTCGTAAGTGGTAATATGACGTTTATTTCTATTTTAGATACAGTAGGTGACACTGCGAGATGGTTTTGGGGTACTTATTATTAATTTTAGTTGCACTTTTAGCGGTTTGGTTGCAGTTAGGTTATTATACACAGCTAAATATATTTATAGGCGTTCTGAGCCCTCTACTTGCTCCCTAACAAACACAAAATAACAAATTATTTGAATAGAAAATGATTGAATTTTGCATTCGATTGGATTAATATTCAAACACACCTAAGCGTGCCTAGAAGTCTTCGTAAGTGGTAATATGACGTTTATTTCTATTTAAGATACAGTAGGTGACACTGCGAGATGGTTTTGGGGTACTTATTATTAATTTTAGTTGCACTTTTAGCGGTTTGGTTGGTAGTTAGGTTATTATACACAGCTAAATATATTTATAGGCGTTCTGAGCCCTCTACTTGCTCCCTAACAAAAACAAAATAACAAATTATTTGAATAGAAAATGATTGAATTTTGCATTCGATTGGATAAATATTCAAACACACCTAAGCGTGCCGAGAAGCCTTCGTAAGTGGTAATATGACGTTTATTTCTATTTTAGATACAGTAGGTGACACTGCGAGATGGTTTTGGGGTACTTATTATTAATTTTAGTTGCACTTTTAGCGGTTTGGTTGCAGTTAGGTTATTATACACAGCTAAATATATTTATAGGAGTTCTGAGCCCTCTACTTGCTCCCTAACAAAAACAAAATAACAAATTATTTGAATAGAAAATGATTGAATTTTGCATTCGATTGGATTAATATTCAAACACACCTAAGCGTGCCTAGAAGTCTTCGTAAGTGGTAATATGACGCTTATTTCTATTTTAGATACAGTAGGTGACACTGCGAGATGGTTTTCGGGTACTTATTATTAATTTTAGTTGCACTTTTAGCGGTTTGGTTGCACTTAGGTTATTATACACAGCTATATATATTTATAGGCGTTCTGAGCCCTCTACTTGCTCCCTAACAAAAACAAAATAACAAATTATTTGAATAGAAAATGATTGAATCTTGCATTCGATTGGATTAATATTCAAACACACCTAAGCGAGCCTAGAAGTCTTCGTAAGTGGTAATATGACGTTTATTTCTATTTAAGATACAGTAGGTGACACTGCGAGATGGTTTTAGGGTACTTATTATTAATTTTAGTTGCACTTTTAGCGGTTTGGTTGGTAGTTAGGTTATTATACACAGCTAAATATATTTATAGGCGTTCTGAGCCCTCTACTTGCTCCCTAACAAAAACAAAATAACAAATTATTTGAATAGAAAATTATTGAATTTTGCATTCGATTGGATTAATATTCAAACACACCTAAGCGTGCCGAGAAGCCTTCGTAAGTGGTAATATGACGTTTATTTCTATTTTAGATACAGTAGGTGACACTGCGAGATGGTTTTGGGGTACTTATTATTAATTTTAGTTGCACTTTTAGCGGTTTGGTTGCAGTTAGGTTATTATACACAGCTAAATATATTTATAGGCGTTCTGAGCCCTCTACTTGCTCCCTAACAAACACAAAATAACAAATTATTTGAATAGAAAATGATTGAATTTTGCATTCGATTGGATTAATATTCAAACACACCTAAGCGTGCCTAGAAGTCTTCGTAAGTGGTAATATGACGTTTATTTCTATTTTAGATACAGTAGGTGACACTGCGAGATGGTTTTGGGGTACTTATTATTAATTTTAGTTGCACTTTTAGCGGTTTGGTTGCACTTAGGTTATTATACACAGCTATATATATTTATAGGCGTTCTGAGCCCTCTACTTGCTCCCTAACAAAAACAAAATAACAAATTATTTGAATAGAAAATGATTGAATCTTGCATTCGATTGGATTAATATTCAAACACACCTAAGCGTGCCGAGAAGCCTTCGTAAGTGGTAATATGACGTTTATTTCTATTTTAGATACAGTGGGTGACACTGCGAGATGGTTTTGGGGTACTTATTATTAATTTTAGTTGCACTTTTAGCGGATTGGTTGCAGTTAGGTTATTATACACAGCTAAATATATTTATAGGCGTTCTGAGCCCACTACTTGCTCCCTAACAAAAACAAAATAACAAATTATTTGAATAGAAAATTATTGAATCTTGCATTCGATTGGATTAATATTCAAACACACCTAAGCGTGCCGAGAAGCCTTCGTAAGTGGTAATATGACGTTTATTTCTATTTTAGATACTGTAGGTGACACTGCGAGATGGTTTTGGGGTACTTATTATTAATTTTAGTTTCACTTTTAGCGGTTTGGTTGCAGTTAGGTTATTATACACAGCTAAATATATTTATAGGCGTTCTGAGCCCTCTAGTTGCTCCCTAACAAAAACAAAATAACAAATTATTTGAATAGAAAATGATTGAATCTTGCATTCGATTGGATTAATATTCAAACACACCTAAGCGTGCCGAGAAGCCTTCGTAAGTGGTAATATGACGTTTATTTCTATTTTAGATACAGTAGGTGACACTGCGAGATGGTTTTGGGGTACTTATTATTAATTTTAGTTGCACTTTTAGCGGTTTGGTTGCAGTTAGGTTATTATACACAGCTAAATATATTTATAGGCGTTCTGAGCCCTCTACTTGCTCCCTAACAAAAACAAAATAAGAAATTATTTGAATAGAAAATGATTAAATTTTGCATTCGATTGGATTAATATTCAAACACACTAAGCGTGCCGAGAAGCCTTCGTAAGTGGTAATATGACGTTTATTTTTATTTTAGATACAGTAGGTGACACTGCGAGATGGTTTTGGGGTACTTATTATTAATTTTAGTTGCACTATTAGCGGTTGGGTTGCAGTTAGGTTATTATACACAGCTAAATATATTTATAGGCGTTCTGTGCGCTCTACTTGCTCCCTAACAAAAACAAAATAACAAATTATTTGAATAGAAAATGATTGAATTTTGCATTCGATTGGATTAATATTCAAACACAACTAAGCGTGCCGAGAAGCCTTCGTAAGTGGTAATATGACGTTTATTTCTATTTTAGATACTGTAGGTGACACTGCGAGATGGTTTTGGGGTACTTATTATTAATTTTAGTTGCACTTTTAGCGGTTTGGTTGCAGTTAGGTTATTATACACAGCTAAATATATTTATAGGCGTTCTGAGCCCTCTACTTGCTCCCTAACAAAAACAAAATAACAAATTATTTGAATAGAAAATGATTGAATTTTGCATTCGATTGGATTAATATTCAAACACACCTAAGCGTGCCGAGAAGCCTTCGTAAGTGGTAATATGACGTTTATTTCTATTTTAGATACAGTAGGTGACACTGCGAGATGGTTTTGGGGTACTTATTATTAATTTTAGTTGCACTTTTAGCGGTTTGGTTGCAGTTAGGTTATTATACACAGCTAAATATATTTATAGGCGTTCTGAGCCCTCTACTTGCTCCCTAACAAAAACAAAATAACAAATTATTTGAATAGAAAATGATTGAATTTTGCATTCGATTGAATTAATATTCAAACACACCTAAGCGTGCCGAGAAGCCTTCGTAAGTGGTAATATGACGTTTATTTCTATTTTAGATACAGTAGGTGACACTGCGAGATGGTTTTGGGGTACTTATTATTAATTTTAGTTGCACTTTTAGCGGTTTGGTTGCAGTTAGGTTATTATACACAGCTAAATATATTTATAGGCGTTCTGAGCCCTCTACTTGCTCCCTAACAAAAACAAAATAACAAATTATTTGAATAGAAAATGATTGAATCTTGCATTCGATTGGATTAATATTCAAACACACCTAAGCGAGCCTAGAAGTCTTCGTAAGTGGTAATATGACGTTTATTTCTATTTAAGATACAGTAGGTGACACTGCGAGATGGTTTTGGGGTACTTATTATTAATTTTAGTTGCACTTTTAGCGGTTTGGTTGGTAGTTAGGTTATTATACACAGCTAAATATATTTATAGGCGTTCTGAGCCCTCTACTTGCTCCCTAACAAAAACAAAATAACAAATTTTTTGAATAGAAAATGATTGAATTTTGCATTCGATTGGATTAATATTCAAACACACCTAAGCGTGCCGAGAAGCCTTCGTAAGTGGTAATATGACGTTTATTTCTATTTTAGATACAGTAGGTGACACTGCGAGATGGTTTTGGGGTACTTATTATTAATTTTAGTTGCACTTTTAGCGGTTTGGTTGCAGTTACTTTATTATACACAGCTAAATATATTTATAGGCGTTCTGAGCCCTCTACTTGCTCCCTAACAAACACAAAATAACAAATTATTTTAATAGAAAATGATTGAATTTTGCATTCGATTGGATTAATATTCAAACACACCTAAGCGTGCCTAGAAGTCTTCGTAAGTGGTAATATGACGTTTATTTCTATTTTAGATACAGTAGGTGACACTGCGAGATGGTTTTGGGGTACTTATTATTAATTTTAGTTGCACTTTTAGCGGTTTGGTTGCACTTAGGTTATTATACACAGCTATATATATTTATAGGCGTTCTGAGCCCTCTACTTGCTCCCTAACAAAAACAAAATAACAAATTATTTGAATAGAAAATGATTGAATCTTGCATTCGATTGGATTAATATTCAAACACACCTAAGCGTGCCGAGAAGCCTTCGTAAGTGGTAATATGACGTTTATTTCTATTTTAGATACTGTAGGTGACACTGCGAGATGGTTTTGGGGTACTTATTATTAATTTTAGTTGCACTTTTAGCGGTTTGGTTGCAGTTAGGTTATTATACACAGCTAAATATATTTATAGGCGTTCTGAGCCCTCTAGTTGCTCCCTAACAAAAACAAAATAACAAATTATTTGAATAGAAAATGATTGAATCTTGCATTCGATTGGATTAATATTCAAACACACCTAAGCGTGCCGAGAAGCTTTCGTAGGTGGTAATATGACGTTTATTTCTATTTTAGATACAGTAGGTGACACTGCGAGATGGTTTTGGGGTACTTATTATTAATTTTAGTTGCACTTTTAGCGGTTTGGTTGCAGTTAGGTTATTATACACAGCTAAATATATTTATAGGCGTTCTGAGCCCTCTACTTGCTCCCTAACAAAAACAAAATAAGAAATTATTTGAATAGAAAATGATTAAATTTTGCATTCGATTGGATTAATATTCAAACACACTAAGCGTGCCGAGAAGCCTTCGTAAGTGGTAATATGACGTTTATTTTTATTTTAGATACAGTAGGTGACACTGCGAGATGGTTTTGGGGTACTTATCGCTATATCGTTAAGTCATATCGCTATATCGTTAAGTCGCTATATATGCGTCGCAGCGAGTAGACGTATTTTACGTTTTCCGGCTATACAAATTGGTATAATTGTGTATAAAAGTGAAAATTTCAATAAGTTAACATGGGTTTCACACGTGAACAAATGGCCGATATAAAGGACGTTGTACAAAAATCCGTACAAGAAACTACTTCGCTGTTAGCTCAAGATAAAAACTTTGTCAACGCGATTGCCGCGAGTGTATCGAAAGTGATAATGGAACAACTAAAAGATGTACTATCTAATCTTAAGCAAGACATTGTGACATTAAAAGAAGAAGTGACTAAACTCAAGGAGGATATTATTCAACAAGCTAATAATTGCGATCGCTTAGAGCAGTACTCCAGACGCAATAATATACGCATCTTTGGACTAACTGAAAATAACGGAGAGGATACCATGGCTGTCGTAATGGACTTTTTCAAAAGCAAGATGAATGTTACTATATCTGATGAACATGTCGATCGTTGCCACAGAATTGGAAAAAATTTTGGAAACAGCAGACCGATAATCGTGAAATTTACTAGTTATGCTTATCGTAGCAGAGTTTTTAACTGCAAAAAGTTGCTGAAAGGAACTAAAATTGCAGTTCATGAAGATCTAACAAGACAACGAGTATCAATTCTGAGATCTGCCACTGAAAAATATGGTAAAGGCAACGTATGGACCGGCGATGGTATGGTATTCATCAAATCCAATGGGCGCTTGCATAAAATTGATACGATGGATCAACTCGTCAAACTGCAGTAATCATCGTGTCAAGGTACTGTTTGTTCACGTGTATAAGACAGGCCATATGGATGGCGATTGCATTATATTTTGTGTGACATCCAGCAGTTATTTTATTTGATTTCTGTTTCTGTTTGTGGTTTTTGCATCTTGAATTTATTTATTTGTTTATTTTACAAATTATATTTGTTTACTCATATTCCTAATTATAATAATGTATCGGTATTTGTTTGGTTGTTATATCATGGTTTTGAGGTTTAACAATTTAATTTAATTGTAATTTGAAAATAGGCACTTTTGAGAATGTTATTTGCCGGAAACGCATTTTATAATTTATTTCTTTGTGTTTTGGCATGAAGTTTATGCATTTAAATGTCAATTCGTTGATATTGAAGTATGATGATTTAAAAAATATAATTGCTGATTCAAACCCAGATATATTTGCTGTGACGGAAACGCGGCTATCTTCAGACATTCCCTCTGATTACGTGAGTATACCGGAATACACATTCATACGAAGAGACCGAAATACCAGGGGAGGAGGTGTAGCATTCTATGTAAAAAGTAATCTACCTGTAAAATGTATCGAATCAAACAACTATGAATTTTTGGAGCAATTATGGATACAGATATGTCTTGGAGATAGCTGCGTTAATGTCGTTAATGTGGGAGTTGTTTATAGACCTCCAAAAACAAATTTGGGAGATTTTTTAGCTGCTATGGAGGATACATTTGCCGAGATGAGTACTGGTTCTGAGTGCTTATGTTGCCTTGGTGATTTTAATATTGACTTGCTAACATTTAATAAGACTTGTTTAGCCTTTAATAGTATGCTTGATTCACTATCACTAAAACAAGTTATTGCAGAAGCAACCCGCATAACTGCTACATCAGCTACTCTACTAGATTTGTGTATCACAAGTGATGCAAACACTGTCTTGGCTTCTGGCGTCACGCATGTGCACAATGTATCAGATCATAGTTTAATCTACTGTTGCTTGCTGCTTGATGTTCCCAAAGTGAAACCTATCATCCGCACTTATCGAGACTACACAAATTTTGATTATAATGTTTTTTTCCAACACTTACATGCTATCGATTGGAATCATTTATATCAAATTGATAATATAGACTCAAAATTAGAATTTTTAAACACTAACCTAGTATACCTACTTAATTGTCACGCTCCTTACAAAACTAAAAAATTCACTAAAAAGAACTTGCCTTGGGTTACTGATAATATAAAATTTATGATGTCATTAAGGGACAAAGCTTTGAAGAGATTTAAGAAAAGTAAAATACCAGCGCATTGGAATTACTACAAAAATTTAAGAAATTTAGTCACATTTTCAGTTAGAGCAGAAAAGAAAGCTTTTCTTGCAGAAAAATTTAGTAATGTTGATCCTAAAGCTTTGTGGAAAAATTTAAAAAAATTCAATGTAGTTGGAAAAGCAACCGCGGAGCTCCCGGCACACTTGCAAAATGTTGACGAAATAAATAACCATTTTATTAGCTGTGTTCCAGACTCTATCGCAAACGATGAGTTGTGCCAATATTATCTAAACAGCAATGAAGCTGTTGAAGCTAATTTTCAATTCAAGAAAATTTCTACATTAGACGTAGAAAAAGTTATATCTAAAATTAGCAGTAAAGCGTGTGGATCAGATGAAATCAACATAGATTTTATAAAACTCGGCTGCCCGTTTCTCGCCCCATATATAATGCATATAATTAATTACTGTCTTCAAAATTCCGTAGTCCCTAAATGTTGGAAAAAAGCACTAATACTTCCTTTGCCAAAGATCAGTAATCCAACTAGTTATAACGATCTCAGGCCCATTAGTATCTTACCTGCTATGTCTAAAATTCTTGAGAAAATCGTTAACATACAAATTCGTGAGCACTTGGATGCCCATAATATTCTGCCGGTGGTACAGTCAGGGTTTCGGCCAGGCCATAGTTGTTCTACAGCATTAATGGCAGTGACAGACGATATTTTTCGTGCTACAGATGATAATAAATTAACTGCATTGATCCTGTTGGACTACTCGAAGGCCTTCGACACCTTAAATCATGCAATTTTACTTAGTATTTTAAAATTTATTGGCCTGGGGGCAACTGCTGTGAAATTTTTTGAGAATTACTTAAGTGGCAGAACACAGAGAGTAACTTTAAATGGTATAAAATCTACTGAACGTGTAATAACTAAAGGAGTACCACAAGGCTCAATTTTAGGACCGCTGTTATATACCATATATACTTCTAGGCTATACAAGAAATTAAAATTTGTTAATTATCACCTGTATGCAGACGATACCCAGCTGTATTACTCGTTCAACACTGATCAATTATTGCAATCTATAGAAAATATCAACCAAGATTTGAATACATTGGTTAAAGCTTCTGAAGATCATTCTTTAAATATAAATTCATGTAAATCTTGTATGATGCTCTTTGGCCGTACGAAAGCTAGAACCGAAGTCCTGGCTGGGGGTGTGGCAATTAATATTAATATTAACAACGTACCGCTTACAATCGTTGACTGTGCAAGAAATTTGGGACTTGATCTCGATTTTGGATTAAGATTTAAGCAGCAGACAGCAAAGATTGTCAAAAATGCATTTTGCAACTTAAAGCTCCTCTACTCAAATAGACAGTATTTAAACATGTCGCTGAAAATTATGTTATGCGAATCTTTAGTTTTGTCTAAAGCAAATTTTTGTAGCACTGTTTATGGGTCATGCTTGGACAGTGTTTGTATTAAAAAATTGCAACGAATTCAAAATTGCTGTCTAAGATTTATCTTTGGGATAAGTCGACGATATGGCGCAAGTCATAAATTGAAGGAGTTAGGGTGGCTAAATATGCAAAACAGGCGGTTGTTTCATTCTATGTGTTTGTATCATAAAATAATCAAAACTAAATTACCTTTATATTTATATAAAAGAATAATTTTTAGATCTAATATTCATAAAATAAATATTCGCAGAGCTAATCAAATCACGATTCCAAAACACCGGACAGCAACTTATAAGAGATCATACAGTTACAACATTTCGAAGGTATATAACTCCCTCCCATTGCAGTTAAGGGAACTCACTGTAAACAAATTCAAAAAGCAACTGAAAAACTATTTACTCGATCAGCAATGATATTTTGTCTAACATTTTGCTTGTAATTTTTTTTTTCAATCATAGTTTGCAACGCTTAATTTTTTTTTGTTACAATCCCCAAAGGTTCGCAAGGAAGACCAGAGGTGGGCCATTTGCGGCCTTCCACCTGATTGCGTACCTTTTAGATCGCATGATAATAATATGTTTATATGCAGATTTTTGTTCTTTTTTTGTATGAAAGCGATCTAATAAAAGCATTTATTATTATTATTATTATTATTATTATTATTAATTTTAGTTGCACTTTTAGCGGTTTGGTTGCAGTTAGGTTATTATACACAGCTAAATATATTTATAGGCGTTCTGAGCCCTCTACTTGCTCCCTAACAAAAACAAAATAACAAATTATTTGAATAGAAAATGATTGAATTTTGCATTCGATTGAATTAATATTCAAACATACCTAAGCGTGCCGAGAAGCCTTCGTAAGTGGTAATATGACGTTTATTTCTATTTTAGATACTGTAGGTGACACTGCGAGATGGTTTTGGGGTACTTACTATTAATTTTAGTTGCACTTTTAGCGGTTTGGTTGCAGTTAGGTTATTATACATAGCTAAATATATTTATAGGCGTTCTGAGCCCTCTACTTGCTCCCTAACAAAAAGAAAATAACAAATTATTTGAATAGAAAATGATTGAATTTTGCATTCGATTGGATTAATATTCAAACACACCTAAGCGTGCCGAGAAGCCTTCGTAAGTGGTAATATGACGTTTATTTCTATTTTAGATACAGTAGGTGACACTGCGAGATGGTTTTGGGGTACTTATTATTAATTTTAGTTGCACTTTTAGCGGTTTGGTTGCAGTTAGGTTATTATACACAGCTAAATATATTTATAGGCGTTCTGAGCCCTCTACTTGCTCCCTAACAAAAACAAAATAACAAATTATTTGAATAGAAAATGATTGAATTTTGCATTCGATTGGATTAATATTCAAACATACCTAAGCGTGCCGAGAAGCCTTCGTAAGTGGTAATATGACGTTTATTTCTATTTAAGATACAGTAGGTGACACTGCGAGATGGTTTTGGGGTACTTATTATTAATTTTAGTTGCACTTTTAGCGGTGTGGTTGGTAGTTAGGTTATTATACACAGCTAAATATATTTATAGGCGTTCTGAGCCCTCTACTTGCTCCCTAACAAAAACAAAATAACAAATTATTTGAATAGAAAATGATTGAATTTTGCATTCTATTGGATTAATATTCAAACACACCTAAGCGTGCCGAGAAGCCTTCGTAAGTGGTAATATGACGTTTATTTCTATTTTAGATACAGTAGGTGACACTGCGAGATGGTTTTGGGGTACTTATTATTAATTTTAGTTGCACTTTTAGCGGTTTGGTTGCACTTAGGTTATTATACACAGCTATATATATTTATAGGCGTTCTGAGCCCTCTACTTGCTCCCTAACAAAAACAAAATAACAAATTATTTGAATAGAAAATGATTGAATCTTGCATTCGATTGGATTAATATTCAAACACACCTAAGCGTGCCGAGAAGCCTTCGTAAGTGGTAATATGACGTTTATTTCTATTTTAGATACAGTGGGTGACACTGCGAGATGGTTTTGGGGTACTTATTATTAATTTTAGTTGCACTTTTAGCGGATTGGTTGCAGTTAGGTTATTATACACAGCTAAATATATTTATAGGCGTTCTGAGCCCACTACTTGCTCCCTACCAAAAACAAAATAACAAATTATTTGAATAGAAAATGATTGAATCTTGCATTCGATTGGATTAATATTCAAACACACCTAAGCGTGCCGAGAAGCCTTCGTAAGTGGTAATATGACGTTTATTTCTATTTTAGATACTGTAGGTGACACTGCGAGATGGTTTTGGGGTACTTATTATTAATTTTAGTTGCACTTTTAGCGGTTTGGTTGCAGTTAGGTTATTATACACAGCTAAATATATTTATAGGCGTTCTGAGCCCTCTAGTTGCTCTCTAACAAAAACAAAATAACAAATTATTTGAATAGAAAATGATTGAATCTTGCATTCGATTGGATTAATATTCAAACACACCTAAGCGTGCCGAGAAGCCTTCGTAAGTGGTAATATGACGTTTATTTCTATTTTAGATACAGTAGGTGACACTGCGAGATGGTTTTGGGGTACTTATTATTAATTTTAGTTGCACTTTTAGCGGTTTGGTTGCAGTTAGGTTATTATACACAGCTAAATATATTTATAGGCGTTCTGAGCCCTCTACTTGCTCCCTAACAAAAACAAAATAAGAAATTATTTGAATAGAAAATGATTAAATTTTGCATTCGATTGGATTAATATTCAAACACACTAAGCGTGCCGAGAAGCCTTCGTAAGTGGTAATATGACGTTTATTTTTATTTTAGATACAGTAGGTGACACTGCGAGATGGTTTTGGGGTACTTATTATTGATTTTAGTTGCACTTTTAGCGGTTTGGTTGCAGTTAGGTTATTATACACAGCTAAATATATTTATAGGCGTTCTGTGCCCTCTACTTGCTCCCTAACAAAAACAAAATAACAAATTATTTGAATAGAAAATGATTGAATTTTGCATTCGATTGGATTAATATTCAAACACACCTAAGCGTGCCGAGAAGCCTTCGTAAGTGGTAATATGACGTTTATTTCTATTTTAGATACTGTAGGTGACACTGCGAGATGGTTTTGGGGTACTTATTATTAATTTTAGTTGCACTTTTAGCGGTTTGGTTGCAGTTAGGTTATTATACACAGCTAAATATATTTATAGGCGTTCTGAGCCCTCTACTTGCTCCCTAACAAAAACAAAATAACAAATTATTTGAATAGAAAATGATTGAATTTTGCATTCGATTGGATTAATATTCAAACACACCTAAGCGTGCCGAGAAGCCTTCGTAAGTGGTAATATGACGTTTATTTCTATTTTAGATACAGTAGGTGACACTGCGAGATGGTTTTGGGGTACTTATTATTAATTTTAGTTGCACTTTTAGCGGTTTGGTTGCAGTTAGGTTATTATACACAGCTAAATATATTTATAGGTGTTTGAGCACTAATCAGGATCGAAGGTACAACGTTTGTAGCCTTCTCAGTTTTTCGCTATCTGGAAAACCGCTGATCGCCAGCTCTCCTTGGAATTTGTGGACTGTATAATTGTAGGTTTCACTGAATTATACACACGTTGAAAAGCGAAGGTAGTAATTTATTGCCATAAATTAACACGAACAGTTTAACATTTACAAAGAATTAGCTTTCGGAGTGCGGACCGGTTTGCATGCTGCCACCTTGGCAGATGAAACGTAAGTGTTTTTGGAATCGGATGCCGGCGAGGCAGTCTACTGCGCACAGTACGAATTCAGAATGTAAGAGAGGCGGCAAAAGTTTATAAAGTCCTTAACATACCGCCCGCCTTGGAAAGGGTAACCTTTCAAATAAAACAGTACAGAGTTGACATGTAAAAGCTAGAGTAAAACATGTAACATGAACACACATATATACAAAGCCTAATAGTACATGGATCTTAATCTAGTACAAGAAAACCCGAACAATGGGGAGCCAAAAGGCTTTACGAAAACTGCGCTGAACGCTAACGCACTAGTTCACAACACTAGGTAGCGGGCACAATTTAGCGAAGGATCGCTTTACGATCCCTGACACAGTGTTCACTGACGCCACACGCGTAACGCCGTCAAGACCAGGGTGCAGCTCGGTGACCCGGCCTAACCTCCACTTCAGAGGGGGTAGATTGTCATCCTTGATGAGGACCATGGAACCAGGCTGGAGGTCCGAAAGATGCGTGCGCCATTTGGTGCGCTGTTGGAGTTCCGAGATGTACTCTTTACTCCATCTCTTCCACACATTCTGGTGTAGTTGTTGTATTCTCTGGTATTTAGACAGCCGAGACTCGGCTATCTCAGTTACGTTGGGATCAGGCAGTGACACCAACGGACGACCAATCAGGAAATGAGCAGGAGTCAAAGGCTGAAGGTCGTTTGGATCAGAGGACAAAGGGGACAGGGGTCGGGAGTTTAAGGTCGCTTCCACCTGTGCCAAGCAAGTGCTAAATTCATCATAATTTAGACTAGCGTTACCTATAACGCGACGTATGTGATGTTTAGAGGACTTGATTCCGGCCTCCCACAATCCGCCAAAGTGGGGACTGTGCGCGGGTATAAAATGCCAAGCTACTCCGTCGTTCGCGACTGATTCGGAAATAGAAGGGTTTTGTTCCGCGAGAAAATTGCCTAATTCGATTAACTCGGAATTAGCGCCTACAAAGTTAGTGCCGTTGTCTGAGTAGACATGGAGCGGTTTGCCTCGTCGAGCCACAAACCGGCGAAAAGCCATTAAAAAGGCTTCAGTAGAAAGATCAGCGACCAATTCAAGGTGCACTGCCTTTATGACAAAACAATAAGCTGTAACTCGTTGTAAGCGAGCGAAGCTTGAATACTGATTGAACGGAAATGGTTCAACAGAGGTTACAGGAAGACTCTGAACTTCTTTTTTGAATTCTGGAAGCTCAGCACGAACATGTTTGGAAGTAGGCCAAGAGGCCTCACCTTCGCTTAGCCAGGTGGGACCATGCCACCAAAGGCTTAACAAACCCAGCGGGTCAAATATCTGCGATCCTTCAGACAAGATGCTACGCTTGGTAGCCTTACTACTTGTAGAATTTGAAATATGGGATATTTCAGACAAGCTGCTACGATTGGTAGCCTTACCACTTGTAGAATCTGAAATATTGAACATGGAAGTAGGCCAAGATGCCTCACCTTCGCTTAGCCAGGTGGGACCGTGCCACCAGCGGCTTGACAGACCCAGCGGGTCAACTATCTGGGAAATTTCAGACAAGCTGCTACGATTGGTAGCCTTACTACTTGCAGAATCTGAAATCTGGGATATTTCAGGCAAGCTGCTACGCGTGGTAGCCTTACTACTTGCAGAATCTGAAATATTCTCTACTGATAAGAATCTTTTCTGAGCGATTTGCAATGAATCACCCAATACCTCTACAGGTTCCTTGAGAGGGATAGAGACAACGAATCGACCATTCGCTTCTCGTTGAGTATTTTGCACGAAATGTGCCTCACAGGCGTTCTCTTCATTTGTGCGAACCTTTTCCTCTGGGTAATGTTCGAGTTGCCAAAACCTAGCAATGGGATCAGAAGCATCCTCGATCGTGCTAAGATTGCACTGTACAGGGTACGCAGAAGGGGGGCCTGTGGGGCCAGAAACAATCCAACCAAAACGAGTCTTTTGGAGGATGGGAAGATTTGGGCCTAGACCAATTTGTCCAATACAAAGGAGCTGCCAGAAAATGGGCGAACCAATCAAAATGTCGATGGTGCCCGGTTGGTCGTAGGACAGATCTGATAACTTGATGTTATCAGGAACCTTGAAGCTGTTTCGCTGGACGCGAAAACTTGGGGTAACACCCGTAATCTCATCGAGAACAAGACAGGATAGGCCAATGCCGTATGAAGTGTGAGGGGCTTGCAGCTTGATATCACACCTAGCCTTGATTTGAGAAGTGGCTTTACTTAAGCCAGAAACAGTAACGTTGACTTCGCGAGTTGGAAGCTTCAACCTTTTACACAAATCTGAACGTATAAAGTTCGATTGGGAACCGGAATCCAACAGGATTCGCACAACGTGAGGCGTACCATCATCAGCGATGAGTTTAGCGGTAGCCGTAGGTAAGAGTACCTGAAAAGCATTCGAACAGAATGCCGAAATCGATTGGTTTAGTTCAACAGGGGTTTCTGCCGACATCGCAGATCCTGGTTGACTAGAAGAAGCGTTCTGAGGCTTATCCTCATGAAGAAGTGTGTTGTGCCTTGATTTGCACTTTCTACACGTATATTTGGAGCTACAAAGGCTCGCAAGGTGACCCTGAGTTAGGCAATTAAAGCATACGCGGAGCTCTTTTGCCTTTGACTTTCTGTCAAGAACAGACAGCTTGACAAACTTATCGCATTTGTACAAGGAATGAGATCCTTTACAAAGTGGACACGAAGGGGTACCTGACACAAATGATTTAGAATGTACCTTGGAAGACTTTTCGGGTACAAGCTTACTATCTTTTACCTCTAGAGTTTCTAGAAGCCTTGCTGTATTTTGTAAGAATTCCTTGAACTCATCAAGATTAGGCAGGTCAGAACTTGACCGGTTTCTAAGGACCTCCCATTCACGAAATGTAGTGGGGTCCAGTTTTTTAGAAACTACATAAATTATAACAAAATCAAGAAGCTCGCTTTCGGTAGCTAATGATTTGATTGCTGCAAAATGCTTGAATAACATATCGCTAATCGTACGTAATTTAGTTGCAGATTCCTTACTGCAAGATTCAAGCTCGAAAATGGCCTTGAGGTGGTTATGAACCAGAATTTTTGGATCATTGTATCGATTGCACAATGTCTCCCAAGCTAGAGTATAATTACCCGCAGTAAACTCTAAACTTTTTATAACTTGGCTTGCATCACCCTGTAAACTAGCCTTTAAGTAATGCAGCTTTTGAATATTAGTTAACGCTTGATTCTCATGAATTAAACTAATAAAAATCTCACGAAACTCTAACCATTCTGACACGTTCCCTGAATATTTGGGAATCGAAATGGCAGGAAGGCGTACAGCTTGATTATTGCAATGTGAACTGCAGTTTGAATGCGTTGATCTTACGCTACCATTAGGAGATCCAGAACGATCTGGTGCAACATCAGACTGTTTGTTGTATTCATTAATCAAACATTCAGCTTGTGAGATTGCAAAAAAATAAGAGTCCTCAAATTCGACTCGCTGTTGCATTTCCCGTTCTGCATCCTCACTGGCTTCTAAAATTTGTTCATGAACTGCATAATATTCTGATAACACGGCGGCTATAACATCCAATCTTTTCTGCAATTGAACAATCTGAGCGCTAGATAAAAATTGATCTTCATCGTGAACTATTTGCAAATATTGCACGTAATTTGCGAAACTCGTAAGCTTGCCTTTGATAGAGCCACGTGCCCTAACAAGCGAATTCATAATTGTTGAGATTAAAAACAATTTAACAGATCGAACTAACTTTTCGTACGCCTCTGGCGTGAATTTTGTACGCTTCTGGTACGCGGACCCAACGGGTCAACTATCTGTGATATTTCAGGCAAGATGCTACGCGCGGTAGCCTTACTACTTGCAGAATCTGAAATATTCTTTAATGATAAAACCCTTTCGCACGCCTCTGGCGCGAATTTGTTTATAACGCAGACAGCGCTTGCTAGCAACGCGAGAAACTTGTAGCTTACGACGCAGAAAACGACCTTGGTACAACGCGGGAAACTTGTTGCTACGACGCAGAAAACGACCTTGGTACAACGCGGGATTATTTATGAAACATGCAGGGGATATCGCTAACAAACGTAATAGCTTGGCATTTCACGCAATTAAAATGTTTATATGACTCATAAACCATTTGTTTACGCAATAATACGCAGCTGAAATTATGCACATGTACAAACACAGACGAAATAAACCAAATTTATGCATAGGAAACGCAAAAATAGGAAATTAGGCTTACGTTTATTGGAGTGTGCCGCCTTGCCGTTTTACCTCGTTGCTGTGGTTTGGACTACGCCGCGCCGGCTGCGGCTGCAATGGACACCTGCACGAACTTGCGTCTGCACCGTCTGCTGTCTTCCTTCCTCTCGTTGCGGGCACCGCATGCGCCCTCTTCGTTCCACGCGTTGCTGCGAACTTGGAACGCTGCTCCTTGCGGTCGATTATATGCGATGCAATACACAACTGAATTTGCTTTGTACTTGCCTATGACCAATGCTGTCGAATGCTGTCGCTGTTTTGGACCCGCAATGACCTAATGTGGTTTAATCCGGTTCTGTAGGACCAATGTTTGAGCACTAATCAGGATCGAAGGTACAACGTTTGTAGCCTTCTCAGTTTTTCGCTATCTGGAAAACCGCTGATCGCCAGCTCTCCTTGGAATTTGTGGACTGTATGATTGTAGGTTTCACTGAATTATACACACGTTGAAAAGCGAAGGTAGTAATTTATTGCCATAAATTAACACGAACAGTTTAACATTTACTAAGAATTAGCTTTCGGAGTGCGGACCGGTTTGCATGCTGCCACCTTGGCAGATGAAACGTAAGTGTTTTTGGAATCGGATGCCGGCGAGGCAGTCTACTGCGCACAGTACGAATTCAGAATGTAAGAGAGGCGGCAAAAGTTTATAAAGTCCTTAACAATAGGCGTTCTGAGCCCTCTACTTGCTCCCTAACAAAAACAAAATAATAAATTATTTGAATAGAAAATGATTGAATTTTGCATTCGATTGAATTAATATTCAAACACACCTAAGCGTGCCGAGAAGCCTTCGTAAGTGGTAATATGACGTTTATTTCTATTTTAGATACAGTAGGTGACACTGCGAGATGGTTTTGGGGTACTTATTATTAATTTTAGTTGCACTTTTAGCGGTTTGGTTGCAGTTAGGTTATTATACACAGCTAAATATATTTATAGGCGTTCTGAGCCCTCTACTTGCTCCCTAACAAAAACAAAATAACAAATTATTTGAATAGAAAATGATTGAATCTTGCATTCGATTGGATTAATATTCAAACACACCTAAGCGAGCCTAGAAGTCTTCGTAAGTGGTAATATGACGTTTATTTCTATTTAAGATACAGTAGGTGACACTGCGAGATGGTTTTGGGGTACTTATTATTAATTTTAGTTGCACTTTTAGCGGTTTGGTTGGTAGTTAGGTTATTATACACAGCTAAATATATTTATAGGCGTTCTGAGCCCTCTACTTGCTCCCTAACAAAAACAAAATAACAAATTATTTGAATAGAAAATGATTGAATTTTGCATTCGATTGGATTAATATTCAAACACACCTAAGCGTGCCGAGAAGCCTTCGTAAGTGGTAATATGACGTTTATTTCTATTTTAGATACAGTAGGTGACACTGCGAGATGGTTTTGGGGTACTTATTATTAATTTTAGTTGCACTTTTAGCGGTTTGGTTGCACTTAGGTTATTATACACAGCTATATATATTTATAGGCGTTCTGAGCCCTCTACTTGCTCCCTAACAAAAACAAAATAAAAATTATTTGAATAGAAAATGATTGAATCTTGCATTCGATTGGATTAATATTCAAACACACCTAAGCGTGCCGAGAAGCCTTCGTAGGTGGTAATATGACGTTTATTTCTATTTTAGATACAGTAGGTGACACTGCGAGATGGTTTTGGGGTACTTATTATTAATTTTAGTTGCACTTTTAGCGGTTTGGTTGCAGTTAGGTTATTATACACAGCTAAATATATTTATAGGCGTTCTGAGCCCTCTACTTGCTCCCTAACAAAAACAAAATAAGAAATTATTTGAATAGAAAATGATTAAATTTTGCATTCGATTGGATTAATATTCAAACACACTAAGCGTGCCGAGAAGCCTTCGTAAGTGGTAATATGACGTTTATTTTTATTTTAGATACAGTAGGTGACACTGCGAGATGGTTTTGGGGTACTTATTATTAATTTTAGTTGCACTTTTAGCGGTTTGGTTGCAGTTAGGTTATTATACACAGCTAAATATATTTATAGGCGTTCTGAGCCCTCTACTTGCTCCCTAACAAAAACAAAATAACAAATTATTTGAATAGAAAATGATTGAATTTTGCATTCGATTGAATTAATATTCAAACACACCTAAGCGTGCCGAGAAGCCTTCGTAAGTGGTAATATACGTTTATTTCTATTTTAGATACAGTAGGTGACACTGCGAGATGGTTTTGGGGTACTTATTATTAATTTTAGTTGCACTTTTAGCGGTTTGGTTGCACTTAGGTTATTATACACAGCTAAATATATTTATAGGCGTTCTGAGCCCTCTACTTGCTCCCTAACAAAAACAAAATAACAAATTATTTGAATAGAAAATGATTGAATTTTGCATTCGATTGAATTAATATTCAAACACACCTAAGCGTGCCGAGAAGCCTTCGTAAGTGGTAATATACGTTTATTTCTATTTTAGATACAGTAGGTGACACTGCGAGATGGTTTTGGGGTACTTATTATTAATTTTAGTTGCACTTTTAGCGGTTTGGTTGCACTTAGGTTATTATACACAGCTAAATATATTTATAGGCGTTCTGAGCCCTCTACTTGCTCCCTAACAAAAACAAAATAACAAATTATTTGAATAGAAAATGATTGAATTTTGCATTCGATTGGATTAATATTCAAACATACCTAAGCGTGCCGAGAAGCCTTCGTAAGTGGTAATATGACGTTTATTTCTATTTTAGATACTGTAGGTGACACTGCGAGATGGTTTTGGGGTACTTACTATTAATTTTAGTTGCACTTTTAGCGGTTTGGTTGCAGTTAGGTTATTATACATAGCTAAATATATTTATAGGCGTTCTGAGCCCTCTACTTGCTCCCTAACAAAAACAAAATAACAAATTATTTGAATAGAAAATGATTGAATTTTGCATTCGATTGGATTAATATTCAAACACACCTAAGCGTGCCGAGAAGCCTTCGTAAGTGGTAATATGACGTTTATTTCTATTTTAGATACAGTAGGTGACACTGCGAGATGGTTTTGGGGTACTTATTATTAATTTTAGTTGCACTTTTAGCGGTTTGGTTGCAGTTAGGTTATTATACACAGCCAAATATATTTATAGGCGTTCTGAGCCCTCTACTTGCTCCCTAACAAAAACAAAATAACAAATTATTTGAATAGAAAATGATTGAATTTTGCATTCGATTGGATTAATATTCAAACATACCTAAGCGTGCCGAGAAGCCTTCGTAAGTGGTAATATGACGTTTATTTCTATTTAAGATACAGTAGGTGACACTGCGAGATGGTTTTGGGGTACTTATTATTAATTTTAGTTGCACTTTTAGCGGTTTGGTTGGTAGTTAGGTTATTATACACAGCTAAATATATTTATAGGCGTTCTGAGCCCTCTACTTGCTCCCTAACAAAAACAAAATAACAAATTATTTGAATAGAAAATGATTGAATTTTGCATTCTATTGGATTAATATTCAAACACACCTAAGCGTGCCGAGAAGCCTTCGTAAGTGGTAATATGACGTTTATTTCTATTTTAGATACAGTAGGTGACACTGCGAGATGGTTTTGGGGTACTTATTATTAATTTTAGTTGCACTTTTAGCGGTTTGGTTGCACTTAGGTTATTATACACAGCTATATATATTTATAGGCGTTCTGAGCCCTCTACTTGCTCCCTAACAAAAACAAAATAACAAATTATTTGAATAGAAAATGATTGAATCTTGCATTCGATTGGATTAATATTCAAACACACCTAAGCGTGCCGAGAAGCCTTCGTAAGTGGTAATATGACGTTTATTTCTATTTTAGATACAGTGGGTGACACTGCGAGATGGTTTTGGGGTACTTATTATTAATTTTAGTTGCACTTTTAGCGGTTTGGTTGCAGTTAGGTTATTATATACAGCTAAATATATTTATAGGCGTTCTGAGCCCACTACTTGCTCCCTAACAAAAACAAAATAACAAATTATTTGAATAGAAAATTATTGAATCTTGCATTCGATTGGATTAATATTCAAACACACCTAAGCGTGCCGAGAAGCCTTCGTAAGTGGTAATATGACGTTTATTTCTATTTTAGATACTGTAGGTGACACTGCGAGATGGTTTTGGGGTACTTATTATTAATTTTAGTTGCACTTTTAGCAGTTTGGTTGCAGTTAGGTTATTATACACAGTCTAAATATATTTATAGGCGTTCTGAGCCCTCTAGTTGCTCCCTAACAAAAACAAAATAACAAATTATTTGAATAGAAAATGATTGAATCTTGCATTCGATTGGATTAATATTCAAACACACCTAAGCGTGCCGAGAAGCCTTCGTAAGTGGTAATATGACGTTTATTTCTATTTTAGATACAGTAGGTGACACTGCGAGATGGTTTTGGGGTACTTATTATTAATTTTAGTTGCACTTTTAGCGGTTTGGTTGCAGTTAGGTTATTATACACAGCTAAATATATTTATAGGCGTTCTGAGCCCTCTACTTGCTCCCTAACAAAAACAAAATAAGAAATTATTTGAATAGAAAATGATTAAATTTTGCATTCGATTGGATTAATATTCAAACACACTAAGCGTGCCGAGAAGCCTTCGTAAGTGGTAATATGACGTTTATTTTTATTTTAGATACAGTAGGTGACACTGCGAGATGGTTTTGGGGTACTTATTATTAATTTTAGTTGCACTATTAGCGGTTGGGTTGCAGTTAGGTTATTATACACAGCTAAATATATTTATAGGCGTTCTGAGCCCTCTACTTGCTCCCTAACAAAAACAAAATAACAAATTATTTGAATAGAAAATGATTGAATTTTGCATTCGATTGGATTAATATTCAAACACACCTAAGCGTGCCGAGAAGCCTTCGTAAGTGGTAATATGACGTTTATTTCTATTTTAGATACTGTAGGTGACACTGCGAGATGGTTTTGGGGTACTTATTATTAATTTTAGTTGCACTTTTAGCGGTTTGGTTGCAGTTAGGTTATTATACACAGCTAAATATATTTATAGGCGTTCTGAGCCCTCTACTTGCTCCCTAACAAAAACAAAATAACAAATTATTTGAATAGAAAATGATTGAATTTTGCATTCGATTGGATTAATATTCAAACACACCTAAGCGTGTCGAGAAGCCTTCGTAAGTGGTAATATGACGTTTATTTCTATTTTAGATACAGTAGGTGACACTGCGAGATGGTTTTGGGGTACTTATTATTAATTTTAGTTGCACTTTTAGCGGTTTGGTTGCAGTTAGGTTATTATACACAGCTAAATATATTTATAGGCGTTCTGAGCCCTCTACTTGCTCCCTAACAAAAACAAAATAACAAATTATTTGAATAGAAAATGATTGAATTTTGCATTCGATTGAATTAATATTCAACCACACCTAAGCGTGCCGAGAAGCCTTCGTAAGTGGTAATATGACGTTTATTTCTATTTTAGATACAGTAGGTGACACTGCGAGATGGTTTTGGGGTACTTATTATTAATTTTAGTTGCACTTTTAGCGGTTTGGTTGCAGTTAGGTTATTATACACAGCTAAATATATTTATAGGCGTTCTGAGCCCTCTACTTGCTCCCTAACAAAAACAAAATAACAAATTATTTGAATAGAAAATGATTGAATTTTGCATTCGATTGGATTAATATTCAAACATACCTAAGCGTGCCGAGAAGCCTTCGTAAGTGGTAATATGACGTTTATTTCTATTTTAGATACTGTAGGTGACACTGCGAGATGGTTTTGGGGTACTTACTATTAATTTTAGTTGCACTTTTAGCGGTTTGGTTGCAGTTAGCTTATTATACATAGCTAAGTATATTTATAGGCGTTCTGAGCCCTCTACTTGCTCCCTAACAAAAACAAAATAACAAATTATTTGAATAGAAAATGATTGAATTTTGCATTCGATTGGATTAATATTCAAACACACCTAAGCGTGCCGAGAAGCCTTCGTAAGTGGTAATATGACGTTTATTTCTATTTTAGATACAGTAGCTGACACTGCGAGATGGTTTTGGGGTACTTATTATTAATTTTAGTTGCACTTTTAGCGGTTTGGTTGCAGTTAGGTTATTATACACAGCTAAATATATTTATAGGCGTTCTGAGCCCTCTACTTGCTCCCTAACAAAACAAAATAACAAATTATTTGAATAGAAAATGATTGAATTTTGCATTCTATTGGATTAATATTCAAACATACCTAAGCGTGCCGAGAAGCCTTCGTAAGTGGTAATATGACGTTTATTTCTATTTTAGATACAGTAGGTGACACTGCGAGATGGTTTTGGGGTACTTATTATTAATTTTAGTTGCACTTTTAGCGGTTTGGTTGCACTTAGGTTATTATACACAGCTATATATATTTATAGGCGTTCTGAGCCCTCTACTTGCTCCCTAACAAAAACAAAATAACAAATTATTTGAATAGAAAATGATTGAATTTTGCATTCGATTGGATTAATATTCAAACACACCTAAGCGTGCCGAGACGCCTTCGTAAGTGGTAATATGACGTTTATTTCTATTTTAGATACAGTAGGTGACACTGCGAGATGGTTTTGGGGTACTTATTATTAATTTTAGTTGCACTTTTAGCGGTTTGGTTGCAGTTAGGTTATTATACATAGCTAAATATATTTATAGGCGTTCTGAGCCCTCTACTTGCTCCCTAACAAAAACAAAATAACAAATTATTTGAATAGAAAATGATTGAATTTTGCATTCGATTGGATTAATATTCAAACACACCTAAGCGTGCCGAGAAGCCTTCGTAAGTGGTAATATGACGTTTATTTCTATTTTAGATACAGTAGGTGACACTGCGAGATGGTTTTGGGGTACTTATTATTAATTTTAGTTGCACTTTTAGCGGTTTGGTTGCAGTTAGGTTATTATACACAGCTAAATATATTTATAGGCGTTCTGAGCCCTCTACTTGCTCCCTAACAAAAACAAAAGAACAAATTATTTGAATAGAAAATGATTGAATTTTGCATTCGATTGGATTAATATTCAAACATACCTAAGCGTGCCGAGAAGCCTTCGTAAGTGGTAATATGACGTTTATTTCTATTTAAGATACAGTAGGTGACACTGCGAGATGGTTTTGGGGTACTTATTATTAATTTTAGTTGCACTTTTAGCGGTTTGGTTGGTAGTTAGGTTATTATACACAGCTAAATATATTTATAGGCGTTCTGAGCCCTCTACTTGCTCCCTAACAAAAACAAAATAACAAATTATTTGAATAGAAAATGATTGAATTTTGCATTCTATTGGATTAATATTCAAACACACCTAAGCGTGCCGAGAAGCCTTCGTAAGTGGTAATATGACGTTTATTTCTATTTTAGATACAGTAGGTGACACTGCGAGATGGTTTTGGGGTACTTATTATTAATTTTAGTTGCACTTTTAGCGGTTTGGTTGCACTTAGGTTATTATACACAGCTATATATATTTATAGGCGTTCTGAGCCCTCTACTTGCTCCCTAACAAAAACAAAATAACAAATTATTTGAATAGAAAATGATTGAATCTTGCATTCGATTGGATTAATATTCAAACACACCTAAGCGTGCCGAGAAGCCTTCGTAAGTGGTAATATGACGTTTATTTCTATTTTAGATACAGTGGGTGACACTGCGAGATGGTTTTGGGGTACTTATTATTAATTTTAGTTGCACTTTTAGCGGTTTGGTTGCAGTTAGGTTATTATACACAACTAAATATATTTATAGGCGTTCTGAGCCCTCTACTTGCTCCCTAACAAAAACAAAATAACAAATTATTTGAATAGAAAATGATTGAATTTTGCATTCGATTGCATTAATATTCAAACACACCTAAGCGTGCCGAGAAGCCTTCGTAAGTGGTAATATGACGTTTATTTCTATTTTAGATACAGTAGGTGACACTGCGAGATGGTTTTGGGGTACTTATTATTAATTTTAGTTGCACTTTTAGCGGTTTGGTTGCAGTTAGGTTATTATACACAGCTAAATATATTTATAGGCGTTCTGAGCCCTCTACTTGCTCCCTAACAAAAACAAAATAACAAATTATTTGAATAGAAAATGATTGAATTTTGCATTCGATTGGATTAATATTCAAACATACCTAAGCGTGCCGAGAAGCCTTCGTAAGTGGTAATATGACGTTTATTTCTATTTTAGATACTGTAGGTGACACTGCGAGATGGTTTTGGGGTACTTACTATTAATTTTAGTTGCACTTTTAGCGGTTTGGTTGCAGTTAGGTTATTATACATAGCTAAATATATTTATAGGCGTTCTGAGCCCTCTACTTGCTCCCTAACAAAAACAAAATAACAAATTATTTGAATAGAAAATGATTGAATTTTGCATTCGATTGGATTAATATTCAAACACACCTAAGCGTGCCGAGAAGCCTTCGTAAGTGGTAATATGACGTTTATTTCTATTTTAGATACAGTAGATGACACTGCGAGATCGTTTTGGGGTACTTATTATTAATTTTAGTTGCACTTTTAGCGGTTTGGTTGCAGTTAGGTTATTATACACAGCTAAATATATTTATAGGCGTTCTGAGCCCTCTACTTGCTCCCTAACAAAACAAAATAACAAATTATTTGAATAGAAAATGATTGAATTTTGCATTCGATTGGATTAATATTCAAACATACCTAAGCGTGCCGAGAAGCCTTCGTAAGTGGTAATATGACGTTTATTTCTATTTAAGATACAGTAGGTGACACTGCGAGATGGTTTTGGGGTACTTATTATTAATTTTAGTTGCACTTTTAGCGGTTTGGTTGGTAGTTAGGTTATTATACACAGCTAAATAAATTTATAGGCGTTCTGAGCCCTCTACTTGCTCCCTAACAAAAACAAAATAACAAATTATTTGAATAGAAAATGATTTAATTTTGCATTCGATTGGATTAATATTCAAACACACCTAAGCGTGCCGAGACGCCTTCGTAAGTGGTAATATGACGTTTATTTCTATTTTAGATACAGTAGGTGACACTGCGAGATGGTTTTGGGGTACTTATTATTAATTTTAGTTGCACTTTTAGCGGTTTGGTTGCAGTTAGGTTATTATACACAGCTAAATATATTTATAGGCGTTCTGAGCCCTCTACTTGCTCCCTAACAAAAACAAAATAACAAATTATTTGAATAGAAAATGATTGAATTTTGCATTCGATTGGATTAATATTCAAATACACCTAAGCGTGCCTAGAAGTCTTCGTAAGTGGTAATATGACGTTTATTTCTATTTTAGATACAGTAGGTGACACTGCGAGATGGTTTTGGGGTACTTATTATTAATTTTAGTTGCACTTTTAGCGGTTTGGTTGCACTTAGGTTATTATACACAGCTATATATATTTATAGGCGTTCTGAGCCCTCTACTTGCTCCCTAACAAAACCAAAATAACAAATTATTTGAATAGAAAATGATTGAATCTTGCATTCGATTGGATTAATATTCAAACACACCTAAGCGTGCCTAGAAGTCTTCGTAAGTGGTAATATGACGTTTATTTCTATTTAAGATACAGTAGGTGACACTGCGAGATGGTTTTGGGGTACTTATTACTAATTTTAGTTGCACTTTTAGCGGTTTGGTTGGTAGTTAGGTTATTATACACAGCTAAATATATTTATAGGCGTTCTGAGCCCTCTACTTGCTCCCTAACAAAAACAAAATAACAAATTATTTGAATAGAAAATGATTGAATTTTGCATTCGATTGGATTAATATTCAAACACACCTAAGCGTGCCTAGAAGTCTTCGTAAGTGGTAATATGACGTTTATTTCTATTTTAGATACAGTAGGTGACACTGCGAGATGGTTTTGGGGTACTTATTATTAATTTTAGTTGCACTTTTAGCGGTTTGGTTGCACTTAGGTTATTATACACAGCTATAAATATTTATAGGCGTTCTGAGCCCTCTACTTGCTCCCTAACAAAAACAAAATAACAAATTATTTGAATAGAAAATGATTGAATCTTGCATTCGATTGGATTAATATTCAAACACACCTAAGCGTGCCGAGAAGCCTTCGTAAGTGGTAATATGACGTTTATTTCTATTTTAGATACAGTGGGTGACACTGCGAGATGGATTTGGGGTACTTATTATTAATTTTAGTTGCACTTTTAGCGGTTTGGTTGCAGTTAGGTTATTATACATAGCTAAATATATTTATAGGCGTTCTGAGCCCACTACTTGCTCCCTAACAAAAAAAAATAACAAATTATTTGAATAGAAAATTATTGAATCTTGCATTCGATTGGATTAATATTCAAACACACCTAAGCGTGCCGAGAAGCCTTCGTAAGTGGTAATATGACGTTTATTTCTATTTTAGATACTGTAGGTGACACTGCGAGATCGTTTTGGGGTACTTATTATTAATTTTAGTTGCACTTTTAGCGGTTTGGTTGCAGTTAGGTTATTATACACAGCTAAATATATTTATAGGCGTTCTGAGCCCTCTACTTGCTCCCTAACAAAAACAAAATAACAAATTATTTGAATAGAAAATGATTGAATTTTGCATTCGATTGGATTAATATTCAAACACACCTAAGCGTGCCTAGAAGTCTTCGTAAGTGGTAATATGACGTTTATTTCTATTTTAGATACAGTAGGTGACACTGCGAGATGGTTTTGGGGTACTTATTATTAATTTTAGTTGCACTTTTAGCGGTTTGCCTGCAGTTAGGTTATTATACACAGCTAAATATATTTATAGGAATTCTGAGCCCTCTACTTGCTCCCTAACAAAAACAAAATAACAAATTATTTGAATAGAAAATGATTGAATTTTGCATTCGATTGGATTAATATTCAAACACACCTAAGCGTGCCTAGAAGTCTTCGTAAGTGGTAATATGACGTTTATTTCTATTTTAGATACAGTAGGTGACACTGCGAGATGGTTTTGGGGTACTTATTATTAATTTTAGTTGCACTTTTAGCGGTTTGGTTGCACTTAGGTTATTATACACAGCTATAAATATTTATAGGCGTTCTGAGCCCTCTACTTGCTCCCTAACAAAAACAAAATAACAAATTATTTGAATAGAAAATGATTGAATCTTGCATTCGATTGGATTAATATTCAAACACACCTAAGCGTGCCGAGAAGCCTTCGTAAGTGGTAATATGACGTTTATTTCTATTTTAGATACAGTGGGTGACACTGCGAGATGGATTTGGGGTACTTATTATTAATTTTAGTTGCACTTTTAGCGGTTTGGTTGCAGTTAGGTTATTATACATAGCTAAATATATTTATAGGCGTTCTGAGCCCACTACTTGCTCCCTAACAAAAACAAAATAACAAATTATTTGAATAGAAAATTATTGAATCTTGCATTCGATTGGATTAATATTCAAACACACCTAAGCGTGCCGAGAAGCCTTCGTAAGTGGTAATATGACGTTTATTTCTATTTTAGATACTGTAGGTGACACTGCGAGATGGTTTTGGGGTACTTATTATTAATTTTAGTTGCACTTTAAGCGGTTTGGTTGCAGTTAGGTTATTATACACAGCTAAATATATTTATAGGCGTTCTGAGCCCTCTACTTGCTCCCTAACAAAAACAAAATAACAAATTATTTGAATAGAAAATGATTGAACTTTGCATTCGATTGGATTAATATTCAAACACACCTAAGCGTGCCTAGAAGTCTTCGTAAGTGGTAATATGACGTTTATTTCTATTTTAGATACAGTAGGTGACACTGCGAGATGGTTTTGGGGTACTTATTATTAATTTTAGTTGCACTTTTAGCGGTTTGGTTGCAGTTAGGTTATTATACACAGCTAAATATATTTATAGGCGTTCTGAGCCCTCTACTTGCTCCCTAACAAAAACAAAATAACAAATTATTTGAATAGAAAATGATTGAATTTTGCATTCGATTGGATTAATATTCAAACACACCTAAGCGTGCCTAGAAGTCTTCGTAAGTGGTAATATGACGTTTATTTCTATTTTAGATACAGTAGGTGACACTGCGAGATGGTTTTGGGGTACTTATTATTAATTTTAGTTGCACTTTTAGCGGTTTGGTTGCACTTAGGTTATTATACACAGCTATATATATTTATAGGCGTTCTGAGCCCTCTACTTGCTCCCTAACAAAAACAAAATAACAAATTATTTGAATAGAAAATGATTGAATCTTGCATTCGATTGGATTAATATTCAAACACACCTAAGCGTGCCGAGAAGCCTTCGTAAGTGGTAATATGACGTTTATTTCTATTTTAGATGCAGTAGGTGACACTGCGAGATTGTTTTGGGGTACTTATTATTAATTTTAGTTGCACTTTTAGCGGTTTGCCTGCAGTTAGGTTATTATACACAGCTAAATATATTTATAGGCGTTCTGAGCCCTCTACTTGCTCCCTAACAAAAACAAAATAACAAATTATTTGAATAGAAAATGATTGAATTTTGCATTCGATTGGATTAATATTCAAACACACCTAAGCGTGCCTAGAAGTCTTCGTAAGTGGTAATATGACGTTTATTTCTATTTTAGATACAGTAGGTGACACTGCGAGATGGTTTTGGGGTACTTATTATTAATTTTAGTTGCACTTTTAGCGGTTTGGTTGCACTTAGGTTATTATACACAGCTATATATATTTATAGGCGTTCTGAGCTCTCTACTTGCTCCCTAACAAAAACAAAATAACAAATTATTTGAATAGAAAATTATTGAATCTTGCATTCGATTGGATTAATATTCAAACACACCTAAGCGTGCCGAGAAGCCTTCGTAAGTGGTAATATGACGTTTATTTCTATTTTAGATACAGTGGGTGACACTGCGAGATGGATTTGGGGTAATTATTATTAATTTTAGTTGCACTTTTAGCGGTTTGGTTGCAGTTAGGTTATTATACATAGCTAAATATATTTATAGGCGTTCTGAGCCCACTACTTGCTCCCTAACAAAAACAAAATAACAAATTATTTGAATAGAAAATTATTGAATCTTGCATTCGATTGGATTAATATTCAAACACACCTAAGCGTGCCGAGAAGCCTTCGTAAGTGGTAATATGACGTTTATTTCTATTTTAGATACTGTAGGTGACACTGCGAGATGGTTTTGGGGTATTTATTATTAATTTTAGTTGCACTTTTAGCGGTTTGGTTGCAGTTAGGTTCTTATACACAGCTAAATATATTTATAGGCGTTCTGAGCCCTCTACTTGCTCCCTAACAAAAACAAAATAACAAATTATTTGAATAGAAAATGATTGAATTTTGCATTCGATTGGATTAATATTCAAACACACCTAAGCGTGCCTAGAAGTCTTCGTAAGTGGTAATATGACGTTTATTTCTATTTTAGATACAGTAGGTGACACTGCGAGATGGTTTTGGGGTACTTATTATTAATTTTAGTTGCACTTTTAGCGGTTTGGTTGCACTTAGGTTATTATACACAGCTATATATATTTATAGGCGTTCTGAGCCCTCTACTTGCTCCCTAACAAAACCAAAATAACAAATTATTTGAATAGAAAATGATTGAATCTTGCATTCGATTGGATTAATATTCAAACACACCTAAGCGTGCCTAGAAGTCTTCGTAAGTGGTAATATGACGTTTATTTCTATTTAAGATACAGTAGGTGACACTGCGAGATGGTTTTGGGGTACTTATTATTAATTTTAGTTGCACTTTTAGCGGTTTGGTTGGTAGTTAGGTTATTATACACAGCTAAATATATTTATAGGCGTTCTGAGCCCTCTACTTGCTCCCTAACAAAAACAAAATAACAAATTATTTGAATAGAAAATGATTGAATTTTGCATTCGATTGGATTAATATTCAAACACACCTAAGCGTGCCTAGAAGTCTTCGTAGGTGGTAATATGACGTTTATTTCTATTTTAGATACAGTAGGTGACACTGCGAGATGGTTTTGGGGTACTTATTATTAATTTTAGTTGCACTTTTAGCGGTTTGGTTGCAGTTAGGTTCTTATACACAGCTAAATATATTTATAGGCGTTCTGAGCCCTCTACTTGCTCCCTAACAAAAACAAAATAACAAATTATTTGAATAGAAAATGATTGAATTTTGCATTCGATTGGATTAATATTCAAACACACCTAAGCGTGCCTAGAAGTCTTCGTAAGTGGTAATATGACGTTTATTTCTATTTTAGATACAGTAGGTGACACTGCGAGATGGTTTTGGGGTACTTATTATTAATTTTAGTTGCACTTTTAGCGGTTTGGTTGCACTTAGGTTATTATACACAGCTATATATATTTATAGGCGTTCTGAGCCCTCTACTTGCTCCCTAACAAAAACAAAATAACAAATTATTTGAATAGAAAATGATTGAATCTTGCATTCGATTGGATTAATATTCAAACACACCTAAGCGTGCCGAGAAGCCTTCGTAAGTGGTAATATGACGTTTATTTCTATTTTAGATACAGTGGGTGACACTGCGAGATGGATTTGGGGTACCTATTATTAATTTTAGTTGCACTTTTAGCGGTTTGGTTGCAGTTAGGTTATTATACATAGCTAAATATATTTATAGGCGTTCTGAGCCCACTACTTGCTCCCTAACAAAAACAAAATAACAAATTATTTGAATAGAAAATTATTGAATCTTGCATTCGATTGGATTAATATTCAAACACACCTAAGCGTGCCGAGAAGCCTTCGTAAGTGGTAATATGACGTTTATTTCTATTTTAGATACTGTAGGTGACACTGCGAGATGGTTTTGGGGTACTTATTATTAATTTTAGTTGCACTTTTAGCGGTTTGGTTGCAGTTAGGTTATTATACATAGCTAAATATATTTATAGGCGTTCTGAGCCCACTACTTGCTCCCTAACAAAAACAAAATAACAAATTATTTGAATAGAAAATTATTGAATCTTGCATTCGATTGGATTAATATTCAAACACACCTAAGCGTGCCGAGAAGCCTTCGTAAGTGGTAATATGACGTTTATTTCTATTTTAGATACAGTGGGTGACACTGCGAGATGGTTTTGGGGTACTTATTATTAATTTTAGTTGCACTTTTAGCGGTTTGGTTGCAGTTAGGTTATTATACACAGCTAAATATATTTATAGGCGTTCTGAGCCCACTACTTGCTCCCTAACAAAAACAAAATAACAAATTATTTGAATAGAAAATGATTGAATTTTGCATTCGATTGCATTAATATTCAAACACACCTAAGCGTGCCTAGAAGTCTTCGTAAGTGGTAATATGACGTTTATTTCTATTTTAGATACAGTAGGTGACACTGCGAGATGGTTTTGGGGTACTTATTATTAATTTTAGTTGCACTTTTAGCGGTTTGGTTGCACTTAGGTTATTATACACAGCTATATATATTTATAGGCGTTCTGAGCCCTCTACTTGCTCCCTAACAACAACAAAATAACAAATTATTTGAATAGAAAATGATTGAATCTTGCATTCGATTGGATTAATATTCAAACACACTAAGCGTGCCGAGAAGCCTTCGTAAGTGGTAATATGACGTTTATTTCTATTTTAGATACAGTAGGTGACACTGCGAGATGGTTTTGGGGTACTTATTATTAATTTTAGTTGCACTTTTAGCGGTTTGGTTGCAGTTAGGTTATTATACACAGCTAAATATATTTATAGGCGTTCTGAGCCCTCTACTTGCTCCCTAACAAAAACAAAATAACAAATTATTTGAATAGAAAATGATTGAATTTTGCATTCGATTGGATTAATATTCAAACACACCTAAGCGTGCCTAGAAGTCTTCGTAAGTGGTAATATGACGTTTATTTCTATTTTAGATACAGTAGGTGACACTGCGAGATGGTTTTGGGGTACTTATTATTAATTTTAGTTGCACTTTTAGCGGTTTGGTTGCACTTAGGTTATTATACACAGCTATATATATTTATAGGCGTTCTGAGCCCTCTACTTGCTCCCTAACAAAAACAAAATAACAAATTATTTGAATAGAAAATGATTGAATCTTGCATTCGATTGGATTAATATTCAAACACACCTAAGCGTGCCGAGAAGCCTTCGTAAGTGGTAATATGACGTTTATTTCTATTTTAGATACAGTGGGTGACACTGCGAGATGGTTTTGGGGTACTTATTATTAATTTTAGTTGCACTTTTAGCGGTTTGGTTGCAGTTAGGTTATTATACACAGCTAAATATATTTATAGGCGTTCTGAGCCCACTACTTGCTCCCTAACAAAAACAAAATAACAAATTATTTGAATAGAAAATTATTGAATCTTGCATTCGATTGGATTAATATTCAAACACACCTAAGCGTGCCGAGAAGCCTTCGTAAGTGGTAATATGACGTTTATTTCTATTTTAGATACTGTAGGTGACACTGCGCGATGGTTTTGGGGTACTTATTATTAATTTTAGTTGCACTTTTAGCGGTTTGGTTGCAGTTAGGTTATTATACACAGCTAAATATATTTATAGGCGTTCTGAGCCCATTAGTTGCTCCCTAACAAAAACAAAATAACAAATTATTTGAATAGAAAATGATTGAATCCTGCATTCGATTGGATTAATATTCAAACACACCTAAGCGTGCCGAGAAGCCTTCGTAAGTGGTAATATGACGTTTATTTCTATTTTAGATACAGTAGGTGACACTGCGAGATGGTTTTGGGGTACTTATTATTAATTTTAGTTGCACTTTTAGCGGTTTGGTTGCAGTTAGGTTATTATACACAGCTAAATATATTTATAGGCGTTCTGAGCCCTCTACTTGCTCCCTAACAAAAACAAAATAACAAATTATTTGAATAGAAAATTATTGAATCTTGCATTCGATTGGATTAATATTCAAACACACCTAAGCGTGCCTAGAAGTCTTCGTAAGTGGTAATATGACGTTTATTTCTATTTTAGATACAGTAGGTGACACTGCGAGATGGTTTTGGGGTACTTATTATTAATTTTAGTTGCACTTTTAGCGGTTTGGTTGCACTTAGGTTATTATACACAGCTATATATATTTATAGGCGTTCTGAGCCCTCTACTTGCTCCCTAACAAAAACAAAATAACAAATTATTTGAATAGAAAATGATTGAATCTTGCATTCGATTGGATTAATATTCAAACACACCTAAGCGTGCCGAGAAGCCTTCGTAAGTGGTAATATGACGTTTATTTCTATTTTAGATACAGTGGGTGACACTGCGAGATGGTTTTGGGGTACTTATTATTAATTTTAGTTGCACTTTTAGCGGTTTGGTTGCAGTTAGGTTATTATACACAGCTAAATATATTTATAGGCGTTCTGAGCCCACTACTTGCTCCCTAACAAAAACAAAATAACAAATTATTTGAATAGAAAATGATTGAATTTTGCATTCGATTGGATTAATATTCAAACACACCTAAGCGTGCCTAGAAGTCTTCGTAAGTGGTAATATGACGTTTATTTCTATTTTAGATACAGTAGGTGACACTGCGAGATGGTTTTGGGGTACTTATTATTAATTTTAGTTGCACTTTTAGCGGTTTGGTTGCAGTTAGGTTATTATACACAGCTAAATATATTTATAGGCGTTCTGAGCCCACTACTTGCTCCCTAACAAAAACAAAATAACAAATTATTTGAATAGAAAATTATTGAATCTTGCATTCGATTGGATTAATATTCAAACACACCTAAGCGTGCCGAGAAGCCTTCGTAAGTGGTAATATGACGTTTATTTCTATTTTAGATACTGTAGGTGACACTGCGAGATGGTTTTGGGGTACTTATTATTAATTTTAGTTGCACTTTTAGCGGTTTGGTTGCAGTTAGGTTATTATACACAGCTAAATATATTTATAGGCGTTCTGAGCCCACTAGTTGCTCCCTAACAAAAACAAAATAACAAATTATTTGAATAGAAAATGATTGAATCTTGCATTCGATTGGATTAATATTCAAACACACCTAAGCGTGCCGAGAAGCCTTCGTAAGTGGTAATATGACGTTTATTTCTATTTTAGATACAGTAGGTGACACTGCGAGATGGTTTTGGGGTACTTATTATTAATTTTAGTTGCACTTTTAGCGGTTTGGTTGCAGTTAGGTTATTATACACAGCTAAATATATTTATAGGCGTTCTGAGCCCTCTACTTGCTCCCTAACACAAACAAAATAAGAAATTATTTGAATAGAAAATGATTAAATTTTGCATTCGATTGGATTAATATTCAAACACACCTAAGCGTGCCGAGAAGCCTTCGTAAGTGGTAATATGACGTTTATTTCTATTTTAGATACAGTAGGTGACACTGCGAGATGGTTTTGGGGTACTTATTATTAATTTTAGTTGCACTTTTAGCGGTTTGGTTGCAGTTAGGTTATTATACACAGCTAAATATATTTATAGGCGTTCTGAGCCCACTACTTGCTCCCTAACAAAAACAAAATAACAAATTATTTGAATAGAAAATTATTGAATCTTGCATTCGATTGGATTAATATTCAAACACACCTAAGCGTGCCGAGAAGCCTTCGTAAGTGGTAATATGACGTTTATTTCTATTTTAGATACTGTAGGTGACACTGCGAGATGGTTTTGGGGTACTTATTATTAATTTTAGTTGCACTTTTAGCGGTTTGGTTGCAGTTAGGTTATTATACACAGCTAAATATATTTATAGGCGTTCTGAGCCCACTAGTTGCTCCCTAACAAAAACAAAATAACAAATTATTTGAATAGAAAATGATTGAATCTTGCATTCGATTGGATTAATATTCAAACACACCTAAGCGTGCCGAGAAGCCTTCGTAAGTGGTAATATGACGTTTATTTCTATTTTAGATACTGTAGGTGACACTGCGAGATGGTTTTGTGGTACTTATTATTAATTTTAGTTGCACTTTTAGCGGTTTGGTTGCAGTTAGGTTATTATACACAGCTAAATATATTTATAGGCGTTCTGAGCCCTCTAGTTGCTCCCTAACAAAAACAAAATAACAAATTATTTGAATAGAAAATGATTGAATCTTGCATTCGATTGGATTAATATTCAAACACACCTAAGCGTGCCGAGAAGCCTTCGTAAGTGGTAATATGACGTTTATCTTTATTTTAGATACAGTAGGTGACACTGCGAGATGGTTTTGGGGTACTTATTATTAATTTTAGTTGCACTATTCGCGGTTGGGTTGCAGTTAGGTTATTATACGCAGCTAAATATATTTATAGGCGTTCTGAGCCCTCTACTTGCTCCCTAACAAAAACAAAATAACAAATTATTTGAATAGAAAATGATTGAATTTTGCATTCGATTGGATTAATATTCAAACACACCTAAGCGTGCCGAGAAGCCTTCGTAAGTGGTAATATGACGTTTATTTCTATTTTAGATACTGTAGGTGACACTACGAGATGGTTTTGGGGTACTTATTATTAATTTTAGTTGCACTTTTAGCGGTTTGGTTGCAGTTAGGTTATTATACACAGCTAAATATATTTATAGGCGTTCTGAGCCCTCTACTTGCTCCCTAACAAAAACAAAATAACAAATTATTTGAATAGAAAATGATTGAATTTTGCATTCGATTGGATTAATATTCAAACACACCTAAGCGTGCCGAGAAGCCTTCGTAAGTGGTAATATGACGTTTATTTCAATTTTAGATACAGTAGGTGACACTGCGAGATGGTTTTGGAGTACTTATTATTAATTTTAGTTGCACTTTTAGCGGTTTGGTTGCAGTTAGGTTATTATACACAGCTAAATATATTTATAGGCGTTCTGAGCCCTCTACTTGCTCCCTAACAAAAAAAAAATAACAAATTATTTGAATAGAAAATGATTGAATTTTGCATTCGATTGGATTAATATTCAAACACACCTAAGCGTGCCTAGAAGTCTTCGTAAGTGGTAATATGACGTTTATTTCTATTTTAGATACAGTAGGTGACACTGCGAGATGGTTTTGGGGTACTTATTATTAATTTTAGTTGCACTTTTAGCGGTTTGGTTGCAGTTAGGTTATTATACACAGCTAAATATATTTATAGGCGTTCTGAGCCCTCTACTTGCTCCCTAACAAAAACAAAATAACAAATTATTTGAATAGAAAATGATTGAATTTTGCATTCGATTGGATTAATATTCAAACATACCTAAGCGTGCCGAGAAGCCTTCGTAGGTGGTAATATGACGTTTATTTCTATTTTAGATACTGTAGGTGACACTGCGAGATGGTTTTGGGGTACTTACTATTAATTTTAGTTGCACTTTTAGCGGTTTGGTTGCAGTTAGGTTATTATACACAGTTAAATATATTTATAGGCGTTCTAAGCCCTCTACTTGCTCCCTAACAAAAACAAAATAACAAATTATTTGAATAGAAAATGATTGAATTTTGCATTCGATTGGATTAATATTCAAACACACCTAAGCGTGCCGAGAAGCCTTCGTAAGTGGTAATATGACGTTTATTTCTATTTTAGATACAGTAGGTGACACTGCGAGATGGTTTTGGGGTACTTATTATTAATTTTAGTTGCACTTTTAGCGGTTTGGTTGCAGTTAGGTTATTATACACAGCTAAATATATTTATAGGCGTTCTGAGCCCTCTACTTGCTCCCTAACAAAAACAAAGTAACAAATTATTTGAATAGAAAATGATTGAATTTTGCATTCGATTGGATTAATATTCAAACACACCTAAGCGTGCCGAGAAGCCTTCGTAAGTGGTAATATGACGTTTATTTCTATTTTAGATACTGTAGGTGACACTGCGAGATGGTTTTGGGGTACTTATTATTAATTTTAGTTGCACTTTTAGCGGTTTGGTTGCAGTTAGGTTATTATACACAGCTAAATATATTTATAGGCGTTCTGAGCCCTCTACTTGCTCCCTAACAAAAACAAAATAACAAATTATTTGAATAGAAAATGATTGAATTTTGCATTCGATTGGATTAATATTCAAACACACCTAAGCGTGCCGAGAAGCCTTCGTAAGTGGTAATATGACGTTTATTTCTATTTTAGATACTGTAGGTGACACTGCGAGATGGTTTTGGGGTACTTACTATTAATTTTAGTTGCACTTTTAGCGGTTTGGTTGCAGTTAGGTTATTATACACAGCTAAATATATTTATAGGCGTTCTGAGCCCTCTACTTGCTCCCTAACAAAAACAAAATAACAAATTATTTGAATAGAAAATGATTGAATTTTGCATTCGATTGGATTAATATTCAAACACACCTAAGCGTGCCGAGAAGCCTTCGTAAGTGGTAATATGACGTTTATTTCTATTTTAGATACAGTAGGTGCCACTGCGAGATGGTTTTGGGGTACTTATTATTAATTTTAGTTGCACTTTTAGCGGTTTGGTTGCAGTTAGGTTATTATACACAGCTAAATATATTTATAGGCGTTCTGAGCCCTCTACTTGCTCCCTAACAAAAACAAAATAACAAATTATTTGAATAGAAAATGATTGAATTTTGCATTCGATTGGATTAATATTCAAACACACCTAAGCGTGCCGAGAAGCCTTCGTAAGTGGTAATATGACGTTTATTTCTATTTTAGATATTGTAGGTGACACTGCGAGATGGTTTTGGGGTACTTATTATTAATTTTAGTTGCACTATTAGCGGTTGGGTTGCAGTTAGGTTATTATACACAGCTAAATATATTTATAGGCGTTCTGAGCCCTCTACTTGCTCCCTAACAAAAACAAAATAACAAATTATTTGAATAGAAAATGATTGAATTTTGCATTCGATTGGATTAATATTCAAACACACCTAAGCGTGCCGAGAAGCCTTCGTAAGTGGTAATATGACGTTTATTTCTATTTTAGATACAGTAGGTGACACTGCGAGATGGTTTTGGGGTACTTATTATTAATTTTAGTTGCACTTTTAGCGGTTTGGTTGCAGTTAGGTTATTATACACAGCTAAATATATTTATAGGCGTTCTGAGCCCTCTACTTGCTCCCTAACAAAAACAAAATAACAAATTATTTGAATAGAAAATGATTGAATTTTGCATTCGATTGGATTAATATTCAAACACACCTAAGCGTGCCGAGAAGCCTTCGTAAGTGGTAATATGACGTTTATTTCTATTTTAGATACAGTAGGTGACACTGCGAGATGGTTTTGGGGTACTTATTATTAATTTTAGTTGCACTTTTAGCGGTTTGGTTGCAGTTAGGTTATTATACACAGCTAAATATATTTATAGGCGTTCTGGGCCCTCTACTTGCTCCCTAACAAAAACAAAATAACAAATTATTTGAATAGAAAATGATTGAATTGTTGCATTCGATTGGATTAATATTCAAACATACCTAAGCGTGCCGAGAAGCCTTCGTAAGTGGTAATATGACGTTTATTTCTATTTTAGATACTGTAGGTGACACTGCGAGATGGTTTTGGGGTACTTATTATTAATTTTAGTTGCACTTTTAGCGGTTTGGTTGCAGTTAGGTTATTATACACAGCTAAATATATTTATAGGCGTTCTGAGCCCTCTACTTGCTCCCTAACAAAAACAAAATAACAAATTATTTGAATAGAAAATGATTGAATTTTGCATTCGATTGGATTAATATTCAAACACACCTAAGCGTGCCGAGAAGCCTTCGTAAGTGGTTATATGACGTTTATTTCTATTCTAGATACTGTAGGTGACACTGCGAGATGGTTTTGGGGTACTTACTATTAATTTTAGTTGCACTTTTAGCGGTTTGGTTGCAGTTAGGTTATTATACACAGCTAAATATATTTATAGGCGTTCTGAGCCCTCTACTTGCTCCCTAACAAAAACAAAATAACAAATTATTTGAATAGAAAATGATTGAATTTTGCATTCGATTGGATTAATATTCAAACACACCTAAGCGTGCCGAGAAGCCTTCGTAAGTGGTAATATGACGTTTATTTCTATTTTAGATACTGTAGGTGACACTGCGAGATGGTTTTGGGGTACTTACTATTAATTTTAGTTGCACTTTTAGCGGTTTGGTTGCAGTTAGGTTATTATACACAGCTAAATATATTTATAGGCGTTCTGAGGCCTCTACTTGCTCCCTAACAAAAACAAAATAACAAATTATTTGAATAGAAAATGATTGAATTTTGCATTCGATTGGATTAATATTCAAACACACCTAAGCGTGCCGAGAAGCCTTCGTAAGTGGTAATATGACGTTTATTTCTATTTTAGATACTGTAGGTGACACTGCGAGATGGTTTTGGGGTACTTATTATTAATTTTAGTTGCACTTTTAGCGGTTTGGTTGCAGTTAGGTTATTATACACAGCTAAATATATTTATAGGCGTTCTGAGCCCTCTACTTGCTCCCTAACAAAAACAAAATAACAAATTATTTGAATAGAAAATGATTGAATTTTGCATTCGATTGGATTAATATTCAAACACACCTAAGCGTGCCGAGAAGCCTTCGTAAGTGGTAATATGACGTTTATTTCTATTTTAGATACAGTAGGTGCCGCTGCGAGATGGTTTTGGGGTACTTATTATTAATTTTAGTTGCACTTTTAGCGGTTTGGTTGCAGTTAGGTTATTATACACAGCTAAATATATTTATAGGCGTTCTGAGCCCTCTACTTGCTCCCTAACAAAAACAAAATAACAAATTATTTGAATAGAAAATGATTGAATTTTGCATTCGATTGGATTAATATTCAAACACACCTAAGCGTGCCGAGAAGCCTTCGTAAGTGGTAATATGACGTTTATTTCTATTTTAGATATTGTAGGTGACACTGCGAGATGGTTTTGGGGTACTTATTATTAATTTTAGTTGCACTATTAGCGGTTGGGTAGCAGTTAGGTTATTATACACAGCTAAATATATTTATAGGCGTTCTGAGCCCTCTACTTGCTCCCTAACAAAAACAAAATAACAAATTATTTGAATAGAAAATGATTGAATTTTGCATTCGATTGGATTAATATTCAAACACACCTAAGCGTGCCGAGAAGCCTTCGTAAGTGGTAATATGACGTTTATTTCTATTTTAGATACAGTAGGTGACACTGCGAGATGGTTTTGGGGTACTTATTATTAATTTTAGTTGCACTTTTAGCGGTTTGGTTGCAGTTAGGTTATTATACACAGCTAAATATATTTATAGGCGTTCTGAGCCCTCTACTTGCTCCCTAACAAAAACAAAATAACAAATTATTTGAATAGAAAATGATTGAATTTTGCATTCGATTGGATTAATATTCAAACATACCTAAGCGTGCCGAGAAGCCTTCGTAAGTGGTAATATGACGTTTATTTCTATTTTAGATACAGTAGGTGACACTGCGAGATGGTTTTGGGGTACTTATTATTAATTTTAGTTGCACTTTTAACGGTTTGGTTGCAGTTAGGTTATTATACACAGCTAAATATATTTATAGGCGTTCTGAGCCCTCTACTTGCTCCCTAACAAAAACAAAGTAACAAATTATTTGAATAGAAAATGATTGAATTTTGCATTCGATTGGATTAATATTCAAACACACCTAAGCGTGCCGAGAAGCCTTCATAAGTGGTAATATGACGTTTATTTCTATTTTAGATACAGTAGGTGACACTGCGAGATGGTTTTGGGGTACTTATTATTAATTTTAGTTGCACTTTTAGCGGTTTGGTTGCAGTTAGGTTATTATACACAGCTAAATATATTTATAGGCGTTCTGAGCCCTCTACTTGCTCCCTAACAAAAACAAAATAACAAATTATTTGAATAGAAAATGATTGAATTTTGCATTCGATTGGATTAATATTCAAACATACCTAAGTGTGCCGAGAAGCCTTCGTACGTTGTAATATGACGTTTATTTCTATTTTAGATACTGTAGGTGACACTGCGAGATGGTTTTGGGGTACTTACTATTAATTTTAGTTGCACTTTTAGCGGTTTGGTTGCAGTTAGGTTATTATACATAGCTAAATATATTTATAGGCGTTCTGAGCCCTCTACTTGCTCCCTAACAAAAACAAAATAACAAATTATTTGAATAGAAAATGATTGAATTTTGCATTCGATTGGATTAATATTCAAACACACCTAAGCGTGCCGAGAAGCCTTCGTAAGTGGTAATATGACGTTTATTTCTATTTTAGATACAGTAGGTGACACTGCGAGATGGTTTTGGGGGTACTTATTATTAATTTTAGTTGCACTTTTAGCGGTTTGGTTGCAGTTAGGTTATTATACACAGCTAAATATATTTATAGGCGTTCTGAGCCCTCTACTTGCTCCCTAACAAAAACAAAATAACAAATTATTTGAATAGAAAATGATTGAATTTTGCATTCGATTGGATTAATATTCAAACATACCTAAGCGTGCCGAGAAGCCTTCGTAAGTGGTAATATGACGTTTATTTCTATTTTAGATACAGTAGGTGACACTGCGAGATGGTTTTGGGGTACCTATTATTAATTTTAGTTGCACTTTTAGCGGTTTGGTTGCAGTTAGGTTATTATACACAGCTAAATATATTTATAGGCGTTCTGAGCCCTCTACTTGCTCCCTAACAAAAACAAAATAACAAATTATTTGAATAGAAAATGATTGAATTTTGCATTCGATTGGATTAATATTCAAACACACCTAAGCGTGCCGAGAAGCCTTCGTAAGTGGTAATATGACGTTTATTTCTATTTTAGATACAGTAGGTGACACTGCGAGATGGTTTAGGGGTACTTATTATTAATTTTAGTTGCACTTTTAGCGGTTTGGTTGCAGTTAGGTTATTATATACAGCTAAATATATTTATAGGCGTTCTGAGCCCTCTACTTGCTCCCTAACAAAAACAAAATAACAAATTATTTGAATAGAAAATGATTGAATCTTGCATTCGATTGGATTAATATTCAAACACACCTAAGCGTGCCGAGAAGCCTTCGTAAGTGGTAATATGACGTTTATTTCTATTTTGGATACAGTAGGTGACACTGCGAGATGGTTTTGGGGTACTTATTATTAATTTTAGTTGCACTTTTAGCGGTTTGGTTGCAGTTAGGTTATTATACACAGCTAAATATATTTATAGGCGTTCTGAGCCCTCTACTTGCTCCCTAACAAAAACAAAATAACAAATTATTTGAATAGAAAATGATTGAATTTTGCATTCGATTGGATTAATATTCAAACACACCTAAGCGTGCCGAGAAGCCTTCGTAAGTGGTAATATGACGTTTATTTCTATTTTAGATACAGTAGGTGACACTGCGAGATGGTTTTGGGGTACTTATTATTAATTTTAGTTGCACTTTTAGCGGTTTGGTCGCAGTTAGGTAATTATACACAGCTAAATATATTTATAGGCGTTCTGAGCCCTCTACTTGCTCCCTAACAAAAACAAAATAACAAATTATTTGAATAGAAAATTATTGAATTTTGCATTCGATTGGATTAATATTCAAACACACTAAGCGTGCCGAGAAGCCTTCGTAAGTGGTAATATGACGTTTATTTCTATTTTAGATACAGTAGGTGACACTGCGAGATGGTTTTGGGGTACCTATTATTAATTTTAGTTGCACTTTTAGCGGTTTGGTTGCAGTTAGGTTATTATACACAGCTAAATATATTTATAGGCGTTCTGAGCCCTCTAATTGCTCCCTAACAAAAACAAAATAACAAATTATTTGAATAGAAAATGATTGAATTTTGCATTCGATTGGATTAATATTCAAACACACCTAAGCGTGCCGAGAAGCCTTCGTAAGTGGTAATATGACGTTTATTTCAATTTTAGATACAGTAGGTGACACTGCGAGATGGTTTTGGGGTACTTATTATTAATTTTAGTTGCACTTTTAGCGGTTTGGTTGCAGTTAGGTTATTATACACAGCTAAATATATTTATAGGCGTTCTGAGCCCTCTACTTGCTCCCTAACAAAAACAAAATAACAAATTATTTGAATAGAAAATGATTGAATTTTGCATTCGATTGGATTAATATTCAAACACACCTAAGCGTGCCGAGAAGCCTTCGTAAGTGGTAATATGACGTTTATTTCTATTTTAGATACAGTGGGTGACACTGCGAGATGGTTTTGGGGTACTTATTATTAATTTTAGTTGCACTTTTAGCGGTTTGGTTGCAGTTAGGTTATTATACACAGCTAAATATATTTATAGGCGTTCTGAGCCCACTAGTTGCTCCCTAACAAAAACAAAATAACAAATTATTTGAATAGAAAATGATTGAATCTTGCATTCGATTGGATTAATATTCAAACACACCTAAGCGTGCCGAGAAGCCTTCGTAAGTGGTAATATGACGTTTATTTCTATTTTAGATACAGTAGGTGACACTGCGAGATGGTTTTGGGGTACTTATTATTAATTTTAGTTGCTCTTTTAGCGGTTTGGTTGCAGTTAGGTTATTATACACAGCTAAATATATTTATAGGCGTTCTGAGCCCTCTACTTGCTCCCTAACACAAACAAAATAAGAAATTATTTGAATAGAAAATGATTAAATTTTGCATTCGATTGGATTAATATTCAAACACACCTAAGCGTGCCGAGAAGCCTTCGTAAGTGGTAATATGACGTTTATTTCTATTTTAGATACAGTGGGTGACACTGCGAGATGGTTTTGGGGTACTTATTATTAATTTTAGTTGCACTTTTAGCGGTTTGGTTGCAGTTAGGTTATTATACACAGCTAAATATATTTATAGGCGTTCTGAGCCCACTACTTGCTCCCTAACAAAAACAAAATAACAAATTATTTGAATAGAAAATTATTGAATCTTGCATTCGATTGGATTAATATTCAAACACACCTAAGCGTGCCGAGAAGCCGTCGTAAGTGGTAATATGACGTTTATTTCTATTTTAGATACTGTAGGTGACACTGCGAGATGGTTTTGGGGTACTTATTATTAATTTTAGTTGCACTTTTAGCGGTTTGGTTGCAGTTAGGTTATTATACACAGCTAAATATATTTATAGGCTTCTGAGCCCTCTACTTGCTCCCTAACAAAAACAAAATAACAAATTATTTGAATAGAAAATGATTGAATTTTGCATTCGATTGGATTAATATTCAAACACACCTAAGCGTGCCGAGAAGCCTTCGTAAGTGGTAATATGACGTTTATTTCAATTTTAGATACAGTAGGTGACACTGCGAGATGGTTTTGGGGTACTTATTATTAATTTTAGTTGCACTTTTAGCGGTTTGGTTGCAGTTAGGTTATTATACACAGCTAAATATATTTATAGGCGTTCTGAGCCCTCTACTTGCTCCCTAACAAAAACAAAATAACAAATTATTTGAATAGAAAATGATTGAATTTTGCATTCGATTGGATTAATATTCAAACACACCTAAGCGTGCCTAGAAGTCTTCGTAAGTGGTAATATGACGTTTATTTCTATTTTAGATACAGTAGGTGACACTGCGAGATGGTTTTGGGGTACTTATTATTAATTTTAGTTGCACTTTTAGCGGTTTGGTTGCAGTTAGGTTATTATACACAGCTAAATATATTGTTACGTTCTTAACGTTCGGGCTATTCAAAATTATACGACAAACATGGGTTCAAATATTTATTTACACACTATTGGATTAATTATTACGATTATTGTTATTTACAAGCACTAACAAACTATCAAGCAGATTACAAATTACTTTTAAACTACGGCACTATTTCTAACAACTATTTATATCACTCTTAAACACTAACGATGTATTTCTACTACATACGGATTTATTTATTTCACGCGTTTTATTTATCTGGGAGCTCGCCGCTCTGATGTTGAATACGAACTGCCCTACAGGTCTGAAAGCCGCCCATTTATATTTCACTGGGGAGATTCCAGAATCCTCGCGAATGCACTCCGGCATTCGCAGGTGTTGTTCTCGTAAGCGAGCGTGAGTCATTCAGTACACCTGGTTCTAGGGCGCTTCCCGAGCATTCGACCGCTGTGACTCATATTTCTGCAGCCGCCTCGAGAAGCTCTGGAACGCTCGCGTATTAATCGCCAAGGCTGCTGACTCATTCATCCCTCGGCCCTCAGGATCGTAACACTGCCCCCGCCTTAGGTCGTTCTGTCCCAGAACGAGTTGCGTCGGGTGCCTGTCACTCGCTCTTGTGGGGATTCGATGACGGTACTTACAGGCGGTGCCTTTCTTGCACACTGACTGGTTGAAGAAGTAGCAGTCCACCGTGGGCTCAATGCTTCGCGCCGGGCTGCAACAGCAGACCTCGATCTGGATGCCGGTCTGGTCGAAGACTACTTCCAGCATGCTGCGTACGACCCTCCAGTCCAACGAATCCAGGCCGCATGCTAATTTCGGCATCGCTAGCCGGGTTTCGCCGTTCTTCACCATCTGCTCCTTAAGGTCCAAAAGAGCAGACCAGAGCTCCTGGTAACTAGGTTTTTCGTGAGACAACCTTTTCGTCACCAGGTAATAAATGGAGCTGTTGCCTTCCTTCAGCTGCAAGGTTCTGCCAACCTGAGGTGCCTGCTCTCGCAGCTGGTTTAACCGGCCAAACTGCTCCCGGAAGGCAGCGGCGATCCCCCTAGACATCCGGAGGTCCTGGGCGACGCAGTGTGCCAGGGAATACTGCCGCAGGGTGTCGAACAGGTCACGCTGCACCTCTGTAGTAACTCCGAATCGCGCAGTCTTCGTACCCCCATAAGCGGACATAAACTCCTGGAAGGAGGTTCCTCCGGTCCCTAGTCGTCTCAGGGGTTGTTCCGTGACAGCCTCCACTTCCTCATTCGTTCCGGCATATGGGGCCAACCGATTGAAGTGCACCACCCTGCACTTTCCTCGAGGAGGTTTCTGGATTCGGTATACCACGTCATTCAGTCGAGCAACTACAGTGTAGGGGCCTTCCCAGTTTCTTTGGAGCTTGGGGGAGAGGCCACGACGCCTCTGGGGGTTATGAAGCCATACCAAATCGCCAGGCTGGAAACCACCGGCCTCAGCGCGGGCATCATATCGGTCCTTCATTCGGTCGCTGGCACCCTGAATGTTTCGGCGTACGGCGTCGTGGATCTCTTCCATCCTCTTCTTCAGGTTCCCCACGTAGTCCTCCCCGGCCGTTTCTTCGCCAGGCTTTCTTCCAAACTTGAGGTCACATGGCAATCGCAGCTCGCGCCCAAAGAGTACCGTAGCTGGGGTGTGGTTGGTTGTCTCTTGTACTGCCGATCGGTAGGCCATTAGGAATAGGTGAATGTACTGGTCCCAGTCACGCTGATGTTCGGAAACCACCTTGGACAGATGCTTCCCCATGGTTCGGTTCATCCTTTCCACCATGCCGTCCGATTGAGGATGGAGGGCAGTGGTCCGGGTCTTGTGTATCCCCAGCAGCTTGCAAACGTTCTGGAACAGTCCAGACTCGAAATTCCGGCCCTGGTCGGAATGTAATTCCAGGGGGACTCCAAAACGGCTGAAGCACTCCTTCACCAGAACATCAGCTACAGTACCGGCCTCTTGATTCGGAAGGGCATATGCTTCAGGCCACTTGGTGAAGTAGTCCATGCACACCAAGATGTATTTATTTCCCGCTTCGGTTTCGGGGAATGGTCCGGCGATGTCGATGGCTATCCTCTCGAACGGACTACCGACGTTGTACTGCCGCATCGGAGCTCTACGTCTACCAACCGGTCCGTTTCCTGTAGCGCAGGCTTCGCACCTCCGGCACCACTCTCGGACATCATCTTTGCAACTCGCCCAGTAGAACCGGTCTCGGACCTTCTGCAACGTCTTCTTCAATCCAAAGTGTCCCCCAGAGGAGCCATCATGCAGGTGACGCAGAACCTCGGCCACTCTACTCCTTGGAACCATCAATTGTGATCTCGTTGCCCTACCGTCCTCGTCTTCCAAGATTCTAGTCAGGACGTTGTTCTCGAGCTGCAAGGAGTCCCATTGCGCCCAATAGGTCTTCACCGTTGGGTTGGTGGCGGAGACCTCCTGCCAGGTAGGTCGACGGCCATCTCGCTTCCAGGCTATAACTGTGCCTAAGTCGGGGTCGTTCTCCTGGCTGTTCTGCAACTCGTCTAGCTCCCACGAGTCGTCGACTACAGTGGTACGATTGATGGGTACCGCACGACTCTCCAGTCTCGAACAGTGGCTGCAGTCCGCAGGGCAGGGCCTCCTGGACAACGCATCGGCGTTGCGGTGGGCTGTGCCAGGTCGATGATTTATTTCAAAGTCGTACTCTTGTAGGCGCTCGATCCACCTAGCCACCTGCCCTTCAGGGTTCTTGAACTGCAGCAGCCATCTTAGAGCAGCATGGTCGGTCCTCAGTAAGAATCTTCTGCCATACAGGTATTTATAAAAATGCTCCACGGACTTGACTACTGCCAGAAGCTCCCTCCTGGTTACGCAATAGTTACGCTCTGGTTTGGACAGGACCTTGCTGAAATATGCCAGGACTTTCTCTTGCCCATCTTGGACCTGTGACAGAACACCACCTATTCCGACATTGCTAGCGTCAGTGTCGAGGATAAACTGGCCTTCCTGACGTGGATAGCAAAGTACAGGTGAACTGGTTAAGGCAGTCTTGAGCGTCTCGAAGGCCTCCGCGCACTCAGCACTCCATTCGAACTGTCGTCCCTCTTCCGTTAGACGGGTTAACGGTTTTGCGATGTTCGCGAAGCCCAGCACAAACCGTCGGTAGTAAGTACAGAGGCCCAGGAAGCTTCGCAGTTCATGCTTATCCTTCGGGATTGGCCAATCTTGCACTGCCTTCACCTTACTCGGGTCTACTGCTACTCCCTGGCGGGATACGACGTGCCCCAGGTACTGTACCTCCTTCTGGAAGATGTGGCACTTCTTTGGACTCAATCGCAGGTTGGCACCTCGCAATCTACCGAACACTTCCTCCAGGTTTTTCAGATGCTCGTTGAAGGATTTGCCCACCACTATGATGTCGTCCAAGTAAATCAGGCAGGTCTGCCAAGATAGACCCTTCAGGACGGTGTCCATCAGCCTCTCAAACGTGGCGGGGGCATTGCACAAACCGAACGGCATGACGGAGAACTGCCAGAGCCCAGTTCCGATAGTAAATGCAGTCTTCTCCCTGTCCGCGGGTTCCATTCCGACTTGCCAATAACCGCTCTTCAAGTCTAGCGTCGAGAACCATCGAGAACCGGAGAGTGTATCCAGGGTATCATCAATTCGTGGCAGAGGGTAGCTGTCTTTCTTGGTCACATGGTTCAGCTGTCGGTAGTCAACACAGAACCTCGTTGAGCCATCCTTCTTCTTGACAAGCACCACAGGAGAGGCCCACGGGCTGCTGGACGGTTCGATGATCCCTTGGTTTCGCATATCTTGGACAATCTTCTCAGCTTCTTCCCGTTTGGCGAGGGGCAACCTTCTTGGATGTTGGCGTATCGGTTGAGCATCCCCCGTATTGATTTTATGTTTAACTACGTCCGTACGGCCGCTGGGATGATCTCCGCACTCGAAGACGTCTTGGTACCGGGCCACCAGATCTTCGATCTTCTTCCGTTCTTGCTGGCTCACGCCCTTGCACGTAGACATCACGGTGTTAATTAATGACTCTGGGCAGTCCTTCGCCTTGCGGCCGCCGCCACTAGTAATCGTTCTCACAACGGCGGAGACCGGTGTGCACCTTCCCAGGATTGTGTCTCTCCTGACGGTTGCTGGTTCCCTGTTGACGTTCATCATCCTTACTGGGACCTTAAGCCCAGTCTTTACCAACGTCTTCCCAACCAGGATACCATGAGTGAGCTCCTTGTCATAATCGGGTTCAATCATGCGCACTACGTTGCCCCGGAGATCGCCATCCAGGTATGCATCCACGACTCTCTCGGTTCGTCCAGGCAGAGTAACATCTTCCGCCAATACCACTTGTACTGCGATCTCTTCTCTTGGGTGTAGGGAAAGCTCCTCCCCACCCACGTGCAACACGCCGCGTCCCAGGTCCAAAGTGAACCCACACTTATTCATGACATCCATTCCTAGGATGAACTCGTCCGCAATGTCAGCAATCAGGACCCGATGCTTGAGGGTTTGATTCCCAATCTTCAATTTCATATCCATCTCCCCATGCGTGGTCACCGCGCCTCCCGTGGCAGTGCGAAGGCGTGTCCTGGTGGGCAGCAGCTCACCCTCGTCTCGTATTACGTCAGACCTGGCGATGGACTTCGTCGCTCCAGTATCCAACAGCAGAGACCGAACTCTTCCATTTATTTTCCCATCAATGAAGAGGCTATCAGGCTGGTGTTGCACGGACGACACATGTATGGGAATCTCCGGGGCATGGCAATCACGAGTCGACTCTCGCCCCTTCTTGTCGACCCGCATTAGTTTTCCGACGGCTCGTCAGACACTCGGGCTCCTTTCTTCGGACAGCGAGCCCTAAGATGACCCATCTCTCCGCAGCTCCAGCAACGGGGCCCCTTCTCCCTCGTCTCCTGCCTTATAAGTCGTCGCAACATGTCCTCCATGGATTCAGGCGCCATCTCCGTCGTGGCGACACCGCGGACACGACCATGTCCTCTGGAAGCACTCCTTGCCGCTTCAAATTCCAATGCATGGGCTAAGGCCTCTCCCAGTGTCCTATGGCGCCCCAGACGTACCGCTTGCTGAGTATCGGCGTCTTTAACTCCATCTACGAATGTTTGGACGGCTAGCTGCTCCAGGAAGTCCTCCGGCGCCGATGGATACGCGAGCCGAACCAATCGAGCAACATCGGCCTCCAGTTCTTGCAGAGTCTCCCCCGACTTCTGAATTCTGTTCTTCAACTGGGCACAATGCACATGCTGAAGATGACCGTTGCCATAACGCCGTTCCAGACGATTCACCAATTGCTGGAAGTCCCTCTGCTGATTTTCTGGAATCATTTGCAAAACATTCAGAGCATCCCCTCGCAATGTCAGGATCAATGCGGTCGCTTTGTCTGCCATTCCCCAACCATTAGCAACGGCTGCGGCTTCAAATTGCTTCAGGTATGTTGACCATGGCGTTTTCCCATCGTAAGAGGGCAGTTTCATGTGCAAGCCAGATGTTGCGGGCCTCACTGGGGCAGTATCTTGGGACAGAGCAACCTGAGGGGCAGCAACTCGCGATAAGGTAGGCTGATTCACTGCAATTGGAGAAGAGCTGCCAGCAGATTCAGAGAGAGCTGGTTGGCCTTGGCCACTTCGTGACTGCAGCTCCAGTATGTCACTCCGAACTCCGGCCAACGCTCTCTCCATATCTTCCCGAAGTTCATCCTTGAGGTCTTCTTGAGTGACTCTCAGTTTTTCCTCAAGTTTTTCTCTAAGATCCTCTTGCGCGGCTCTCAACTGTTCCTTCAGTACTTCCTGTGCCCTTTCTGCATTCTCTTCTGCCTTATTTTGGCCGGCTTTCAATTCTTCCTGGCCAACTTGGATCTCTTTCTTAAGTTCCTCTTGCGCTTTTTCTGCCTTCTCCTGCCCAGCTTGGATCTCTTTCCTAAGATCCTCTTGTGCTTTTTCCGCCTTGTCCTGGCTAACTTGCATCAGTTGCAAAAGTTGGCTTAATTGGGCTTCCATTTTGCTGCTTTGAGATCTCGTCAAAGGCATCCACACTATCCACTTAAATTTATTTATCTGACCGTCGTTTTATCGGCACTTGTTAACAATTTATTTATTTAATGTTTGTTCAATAATTTTCTTATAGCCCCCGGTACAAAACCTCACACCGACACCACTGTTACGTTCTTAACGTTCGGGCTATTCAAAATTATACGACAAACATGGGTTCAAATATTTATTTACACACTATTGGATTAATTATTACGATTATTGTTATTTACAAGCACTAACAAACTATCAAGCAGATTACAAATTACTTTTAAACTACGGCACTATTTCTAACAACTATTTATATCACTCTTAAACACTAACGATGTATTTCTACTACATACGGATTTATTTATTTCACGCGTTTTATTTATCTGGGAGCTCGCCGCTCTGATGTTGAATACGAACTGCCCTACAGGTCTGAAAGCCGCCCATTTATATTTCACTGGGGAGATTCCAGAATCCTCGCGAATGCACTCCGGCATTCGCAGGTGTTGTTCTCGTAAGCGAGCGTGAGTCATTCAGTACACCTGGTTCTAGGGCGCTTCCCGAGCATTCGACCGCTGTGACTCATATTTCTGCAGCCGCCTCGAGAAGCTCTGGAACGCTCGCGTATTAATCGCCAAGGCTGCTGACTCATTCATCCCTCGGCCCTCAGGATCGTAACAGTATCATAAATGCATTTTCTTCAGAAAGACGCCAGAGTATAGAAATATTCAACGCATACGAATCCCACTGTAGCCTAGTACACCCGCTCAGGGCTCCCGCTTGAAGTGACGCATTTAAATACTGAATGTAATCCAAGATCGCATCCCGATTTTGAGATGCAATATGATGCACTACGCGATTTTCGCAGATTCCAAAAGGTGAAAACTACCAACTTTTAATAATTGCGTATAGGTGCGCAGATCCTTTGCTTTACGTTTGTTTTCGACGCTTCTACGGTGCTGTGAGGAGTCAACTTTACTGAGCTTGCTACATCTTGTCTGCGAAGCTTTTAGCTTGTATTTACATTGACTATTATTTAGGGTCCACATAATTAAGCAAGACCCTGACTCGAAAACCAAAACTCGTGCAGCACAAAATGTATTTTGTTTGCTGCGTTACAAACTTGTAACGAACACTGCGCCACCAATGTTTGTTATTAACGGTCAGCGTCAGGGACACTCAGAAAGTGCGTTTCTGCGGCAAAACACTTAATGTTCGTCATAAAACTACTACACAATCAAAACTAAGGTGTAACACTGCCGGATGCATGCGCATTGGCGCCTAACTTAAATCTATTCAAATTTAAATATTATACTTAATGTGCAACTGCCTATATATGTAAATATTAAAATAAACAGTTCAAGCAAGGGTAGCAGATTCCCGTTTTAATTGCTATACAGGTTTTTCTAAAGTACTAACATTTTATTTTAAATGCATTCGCCTCTGTGACTTAAAAAACAGGCATAAATAAACTAAAGGGTTGGGTAGTTAAAAGCAAGATTTTAATTGAATATGTTTAATAATCATTTTTTGTAATGTGGTATTAATATAGTTAATGTTTTGTCTGTTAATGGGAAAGAACTGAGCATACAATAAATTGCTACATCTATATTATCGTCAATATTTTAATAAATTTAGATACATCGGTCTACTGATAGATTTTTTAAATTACTTTTCGTTGAATCCATTTGCAATTATTTTAATATAAATTAATATTTTAAAGAAAAATAAGGATTTCGTGTAAAAAACGTTTTAATTTCGTTTTTATTTAATGTTCTATGTACTATAGTGGGTAACTTTATCTATAAAAAGTGGCATGTGTCTGTATAATCTTTTAAAAACTCTGCGAAACGGAATATGCTATATTACAACAAAAAACAAACGCCACAGCAAGTTATACACATTAGAAAATAAGAACTGACTAATACGAGTAGGTTAAGTTAATAGCAATTTAAACTGAAAAAGTTTTTGAAGTCCTTTATTCTTCTTAGTTGAAATAACGTCAATAATCAATTCTAGATAGGTAATCAGCACATCGAAAGAGTACGAAAACACAGTTACCTAGGAACAACAGTAAACGGCAGAAACAGCTACACAGAAGAGATACGAATGAGAACAGAGAAAGCAAGTAGCACATTTATGAATATGAAGAAATTATTTTGCAGTAGAGATTTAAGCTTAGAACTCAAACGGAAGATGGTAAGATGCTATGTATTGCCATGGTAACATGCTAGGTATGTATTTTCAGTACTCTACTATGGCATGAAAGCATGGACATTGCTGAGATATCAACTGAATAAGCTCAATGTCTTGGTAGATCAAGTTAAGACTCTTAAAGTATTAAGAAGGATGGGTAAGAAGAGAAGAGCGGTGTTAATAATCAAAAGAAGAAAATTACAATACTTGGGCCATATCAGGCGTGGGCAGAAATATCAGCTATTACAACTAGTCATGCCGAAAAAAATAAAAGAGAAGAGAAGTGTTGGAAGACGTCGCACCTTTTGGCTACGAAACTTATAGGAATGGTTCCAAAAATGAACTATTCAGAGCAGCGATAACTAAAGTCAGAAATGATATCCAATCTCCGATAACGGAGACCGAACAAAAAGAGGAAGAAGAATCGTTATGAGCCATCCATGTTTTGGTCCTTACTTTTTGCGTTTTTGCAGTTTGTAAACCCATAAAAGCTAACGTTTTGCAAAACGTGTGACCGATTGAAGAGCTGCAGTCGTAAATGACATATGGCCAAGTTTAACTAAGTTGTTGACGGATCGTTAGTTTATGAGTTCATAAATGGCAGAAAGTCAGGTTTCCTTACGTGATCGCGTGAACAAGGCATTCTTATAGCTTGGACCAAAACATGCATGACTTGTAAGCGTCCACAAGCTATCAAAACATCTAATTATTTTACAAAAATCAATGTCTGAGTCCACTGCCTATAAAGTACACACAGCTAGAAGATATTGACTGTTTGTCTACAAAAATAAACTAAAAATTCAATTTTGATATTGATAATGATAAGGTCCTGGGTGGTGTAGCTTGAACAAGCGTCTACGTTCGATCAGCAGAGTTAAACAACGCTCTCTCTGGTCAGAACTTGGATGGGAGTTCTACGGCTACTTCTCTCGGCGCCTCGTGGTACGGCTATCACGGAAAAAAGTTGGTCCCGGCGGTCATAACAACATCATGACAGTCGTTAGTGGGGTTGGAAGTCCTCATAACTGCACAGCGACGCCTATAATTGGCCTAACGGCTGTTGGCTGAGTGCGAATTAAATAAAATAAATAAATAAAATAAATAAATAAAACAAATAAATAAATGATAATATTATAGCTACTAGCGTTTTTATTTGAAAAAAGATAAAAATGAGACAAGTAAAAACTTTTAATCTGCTTTTTATTTCAAACAACAAAGCAGTATTAAATCGAGTTCAAAAGGCTGTACTTATTTTTTAATTTAATTGCTTTTTAGCATTTTCCACGATCCCCGTACTGACACTGAAACAACTAACCCGAAGTAAAAAGGCAGCTGCTGAAACAGATAGCTTTAAAATAGCTACACAATCAAAATAGTATACGAAGTTGTCTAATTTAAATTACGTAGTATACTGGATATTCCTAAAAGGCACCTACCAGCGTTCAAATTTTCTAATTCAACAATCTAGGCTTTTTGTAAACCGATACTTAATATAAATGAATATGTGCACCAAAATTTTGCAATAATAAACAAAAGACTGCCGGAAGAATAAAAGAAAGAAATACCTCCAGAGCACTGAAAGCGAATACTTTTATGTGGAATTAATACTCCATGGGACAATAGAATCTGCATGCAGGTGGCTTGCCCATAATTAGGATGGTGGTGCTTGCAAACTGTAGGCACAAAGGGCATTGAAAGGAACGCAGAATTAAATCACTTTCTTTGATTCGCGGTCCGCTGCTGGTGGTGATGTAGGGAACGAGTTCAAGAAGCCTTGCGGTTTCTCCTAACGAAACTGAAACGGTGTACGTTGTGCCCTTGGGCCTCATATTGTTCTGTTAGCTGTGGTCAGTTAGTTTTGCCTGAATATCTGCTACAGATAATTAAATTTGTCCATTCTACATGATGAAAGTCATATTTGCGTGAATGAAACATTAATGAAAAACATGCATTAACCGTTGAACAGTTAGCAGAAGCTCAGTGAACTAGAATTTATTGTACGTCCAATTTCTGGTGTTTGTAATTACTGAAACTAAGGCAATTTTGTTACAATTTCCTTTTATGAATCACATTTGTGAGATATTTTTGATTATTATACAAATGTTAGTGTGATATGGAAGCCTTCTATGAAAACACATAAAACAATTTTTTAGATTATCTTGCAAAACGTTAAAAAAGTTAAATTTACAACGATTTGCAAAGTTAGAAGTTAAATAGGCATTACAAAGATGTGTAAGAAACCGCCTGGTAGATTGATTTAATAGTAATTTACGATACAAGTGCTTTACGCATGTGTATCGTACAATATTTTATCTACGATAGAATCTAGAAAACATGGTAAATATAAAAAAAAATTAATGTAAATTAAGATTACCAGCAACCTGTCGTAATTTTGCGTGTTTTAAAAATTTTAAAACACGTTGCTACTGACAATGTGCCTAATGAAATCTTTTAAACACGTTACTATTGACGACGTAAACTAATAAAAACATGTTATTAAAAAGTCGTTTTAAAAACTTAAAACTGCCAACTAAAAGGCAATTTTACACACTGTCGTAGATAAAAAATATTAATTTATTTTGAAAATTTATAATATGAGTTCTGTGCAGTAATTATAGGTAGTATATAAATAAGTGAGTAAATAAAGCTTCTTAGTAATTGTTAAGTCTGTCAAAAAATATATTGTGAAATACTTCACATGAATTATCTATTATTGTTGTATCCATGACAAAGGCAATGCAATTTTTATTTGAACAATACAAGCATTGTATGGGAATGTTTACTTTAGTAAAACTAGAAGCGAAGCATACCATGAAAAGAATACAAATTAAATGTAATGTTCTAGCTAACATCAATTGTTTTTTATAAAGGGAAAACTTAAAATGGCCTCGCCTATTTTTTTATGTTTCGGAACTCTACTGGTAAAAATAATTCTATTTTGTAAAATTGTGCACAATGGTTATTGTAAGAGTGAAATAGGTATATAGATACTTCTGTAGAAGTATAGTAAAATCGCATAAGAAAATGGCTGATTCCCAGTTTAAGGGGTAAATGATTAAATATTTGTTGTAGTAAACTCATTTTATATTCAGGTTTAATCAATTGTGTACTCTCTTTGAAAATAGATTAATATTTTCGAATTTAAGACAACTGTAATTAATACAACGATTGATTTGGAGTAGCTAGAATAATTGCTATATAAATAAATGCCGAGTAGGTATATTTAATTTGCATAGATAGATTAGATTAATTGTTGTTACTTTATAGGTTATATCTGTGCAAGACAATATTTTGTAATGCTTAATTTTATAATATTTAACAGATTTATGCTAAAATTATTTTTTCAGCTAATACTTTGCAAGTTTGCTTTATTTATTTATTTATCGTTAAACAGAAAACTTGTTAGTATTCGCCCTTGATCTTTATAAAGTACTGTCACAAAAAAAGAACCAACCTGAATCAAATAGCTAAGTTATTAAATCGGTACCTACTAGAACGCAGATTGACTGATCTTTTGCGCTACCACACTTACCGTATGGGCCGAACTAGCTCTATTCGGCGCTTTTTAGGTCGTGGATTATGGATCAGCTGTGCACCCTGTAAGTAGTTTCAAAACACAATATGGGCGTCAGACATCAAAGTGATTTCGAAAAGAATAACCCAACCACAGTTAAATAGGGTTTATTAAATGTGAAAATGTGTTAAAAAACAGTGTAGGTAAATGGTTTGTAAAATAGTTTAAATTACATTATAACGTACCAAAGTTTCACTAAAGGTTTCCCCACGCATTACTCGAAGGAACCCCTTTGTGGGTTTTTAATCAATTAAACTTGTCGATTTAATCAAGAGATGTGCACATCGGTGAAAGTTAAAAACCTTAATTTCAAGTCACCGATAGCCTAAAGCGTGAGTGCGCCTTTTACAATAACGTTGAAATTACAAATTCTGTAATTATGAGTAAGAAATTAGGTATTGAAACCCTAATATTAGGCGAAATATCGTGTATACGTTAATAATGCGTAACCCATCATGTACTCGCGTAGCAATTAAATTAACGCCACCACACTAACCTCCTGTAATCAGCAAACTCTTGGGAGATAGTGCCGGCCGTGAGTTGCTATACGTGAGATTTTCCAAAATCGATAGGATATCTGCACGTGGTGCTATCGATTTAGCTGCTGGATTCTGGACGTGGAAAGAGGCTTGCATTGATCACCCGCCGCCGGAGCAAAGCAAAATTGTGGCGTAATATTCTCTAGGAAAATAATTATTGGGATAAAACGCCGGTCACCAATAACTGCAATAAAAGAGCTAACAGCGGCCAATTAAAATAGGAATAACCAAAATTGCAAGTCCATCATACTTGATTTATATTCAGCTCTCGAAACAAAATGCTTATTAATTAAGCACAAGGTGGGTCTCTCGGAAATTAGCCTGCGGCTAAGTCGAGTCGCCGAAGAAGAATGCGCTCAAGCCACAAGAAGAGATAACACCAACCTGCGCTCGAAAGATAACAAGCGGGAAATGTTAGCTATTCTGATACAGGTACAAAATGAGCGAAACTGGGAAATTGAACAATTCGAAATGCAAACTGATTACAATGCAACTAAAAATATATAGGTTAGGCCTGAAATAATTGGGTAGATTAAGGAAACAATTAAGCGGAGCGAAAAATGGTTTCAGTACTTGGTATTTATATTCCCCTGTTGTGGCATATTTACATTCTTCTAAGAGCAAATCCTCCTTTTTTCTGGGCTGCTGCAAATCTTCCGTGGTTAATCGAATTTGTATACAGGCGTTTTCCACATTCAGGCCTTTTTCAGTGGTCCCGGCTTTATATCTTCTTCAGCGATCGAATCATTATTAGGGGTAACCTCCTACGTGTTTCGCAACTGTCTTATGATCCTGAAGAAGCCGCCTTCTTCGAGACGTATTTAAGGTGACAAGGCCGCTGTCTGACCTAAGCTCTTGGATAACACAAGATTAGATTTTTTGTTTTACGACCCTATGTACGCTTGGCGTCGCTGTACTCCTACGATAATCCTCGCTAACCAAGCATATTAATATTGTTTTTGATATTGTCAAGCGTACAATTTGTAATTTAGTTGTTAATAGTCAACGATCTTTGCTATCTGCTATTAGTTTAACATATTAATTAATTTTAGATTACCGTCTTAACTAATTTTCAACTTCATTCGACTTGTACAATTGTATGTTAAGGTAGCATATGGGACTAATTCGTTCTTCACGCCCCTGGCGTTGAGTGACAATCTTTACTTTTTTTACGAAGCGTTGATTTTATGTACTATAATGCGCTTCGTTGTACAAAGGCCTTTGTGAGAAGCGTCTTGTTTTAGAAGATGACAAAAGTTGTGTTATTTGTATAATGTTAATTTTGTTTTAGAGCAATATTTTTAATTGTGGTTGTTTTTAATTGCTTTCAATTTGTGATTTGTGTGAACTGTTGTTATCTCATATATGATTGGTATCTACGCAATTTCTATTCGTGCTTGGATACTGTTTTTATTAAAGCCTTGATATTTGAATTTTACTTTTGATATTTTCTTTTACCGATACCTTTCAGCTTTTTTAAATAGATTTGTATAAGGCAGAAGCTTCAAAGGTAAGCGAAGTTTGTTTATTGTACTCTTTATATACGACAACTAGCGCTCATGTTGTTTTTATTTAGTAGTTATAGGAGCCAAATTTCCCAATTGTTACTTACGACCACATAACTGTCAAAGATTCGAGTTGTCCCAGGCTGTGAATATTCCAAAAGTTATATAGAACGGGACTGCGCTTATGATAAAAATAATCACAACAAAATAATTACAGTCACAATCTCAATTAATCTATCTGCAATATTGTACATTAAAAAAGTATTTTAAATTATATTAAACATGCAATTTTAAATTTCAAGACAGATTCCTTTCTTGTTTTCTGTAGTTATATGAATGTAAAAATCACATATCTACCTGTCCGCGATGCTCATTGAATTTATGGAAGCCTTCGATTTGTGCAGTTCCGTGGATTATTTATTGCACTTGTTCAGGACGCACTTCGGAACATAACTTGTATAATTATAGAACCAGGTTGTTTTACTGAAGGAGATGAAAGTTTTTGAGATAAGATGTAAGTGGAGCAGCCAGGCCTCATGGGCAAACACTAGTTTGAACACTACCGTTAAAAGTAAGGCCTGTTTAATATTTTAAAATTAATTTGTCAATTAAAGCAACAAATAAACAATTATTACAGGGAGTTATTTTTTGCAGATTTAAAATGTGTGTAGAAAATCTCCGCACTTGTGCTTATAACTTTTAAAATTACAATATAAATTCGTAGTTCTAAAATATCCTATACCTGATGTGGAGACACAGAAGGAGTGCCAAACGGTAAATTCTTGATAATTAATTATTATTGGTGTCTTTAATTATTTTAGTTATATGCTGTAAATAAGTTTTTTGCAGAGAAAAAATACTGCATTTATTTACATTGCTTCTAATGTTCCTTTTTGCAAAAATTTACAAATCAAGGAAGATACAACTCCCACTTTATTATTAACAACAATCAGTAATGCCCTGGAATTGGTGTAATAAAAAACAGTTGTGCTCGATCTGTAATTTTAACTTGGGCATTATTGTAATTCTATTTTGTGCAAAAATAATGTTTGCATAAATAGAACAGTGCAACTGGTAAACTTGCGCCATCTGCAAATAGCGAAGATTTTGAGCAATTCAGAAAAATATCTTCGGGATAACTGCGCTAGAAGAACTCCTAACCAGTTTGTAATGTCAAAAGAAATTTAGTTGTAGAAGATGGCTTAAGTGAACATTTGCTATAAATATTTTTCAGTTTGATTTGTGAAATTCGTGGAATATGAATACCTTCCTTCCTGTAAAAATAAAGATTGTTATTATTATCACTATTACTATTAAGTAACACGTGTTATTGCAGTGGCGTTATAAATAATTCTATTCTTACGCCGTTGCATAAATTGCAACTGTCGAGGCAACAATTTTACTATTTGTTTAAGAAAAACCAAGCAATAACATGAATGGCTAAACCAATTAAACAATGATCACTCACCATTGAACTCCTTATGCTTATGCTAATTTCTTAATAAAAATATATTTTGCAGGTACAAAGTTAAGACTAATTTAAAAAAAAACAATCCATCAGAAACACCGAAAAATAAAACTAACAGCTGGTGTTAAAAAACCCACGCTACCGCACCATTTAAAAACCCTCCAGTTCGTTTAGTGATCAATACAATGATAAAACTTCCTGAAAGCGCGAACAGAAAGAGCGATACTTCCATCGACACATCTGCAAAGGCCCTTTTTTGCTGGGAGGGCTGAAGTGAAAATGAAAGTAACCCGAAACCGAAAGGAAGTAATTCCTACCTGTTTGGCAAAAAAACTTCCTACAATGAGCAAAGTGAGGTTGCAACTTTATCCAAAAGGCCGGCCGTTTTTTAAGGCACCCACAGGAAACATAAATTTTTATGAGCCGATCTATAATATTTCAATACGTTCAAGTTGTCTGTTTATTCGAGATCACAGGATGCTACGCCAAAAGAATTTCCGCAAGATAATTCCGCAATTTATCGTAGCGAATGCTGCACAGCTGAACAAAATGCGTTTAGAGTTGCATCGGAAGAATTCTTGCGCTCCACTTGTTTCATGGTACTTTATTTATGTGGTTGCTATTAAATTATACAGTGTAGTTCGGAAAGTTTCCCTTCATCAAACTATTATTACGAGTATCATGGCTAGTTGGTGCACACTGAAATAGCATCGATCGGATCCCCGAACACTGTCATGTTGTATAAAGTAAAACAAAATATCGAATGCGGTTTCTAGACATAAGTAAAAAAACTTAAAACCAAAAAAAAAACTTTTTCATAAGCTCATTGCCAGTTATAACTCATATTTATAAAAGTAATCATTAAAAAATAGGGCGTAAGTCAAATTTATGGACGCAATTAGATTTACCTCCAGGCCGACTTTGTTAATTTCGCTAATCCTATATGTTTTCTAATAAGGAAGTTGCCAATATAATGGGACGAGCACCCTGTATATGCACTTGGAACAAAAACAATTTAGTTGTGATTATTTCCTTCATATCCATAATAACGCGTAATCACTATGAATTCTATCAATTTAACAATGACAAAAATTTAAACATCAAAATTTAACGGCGGTTAAATATGCGTCAAAATTTAATCGCCTCTGCATAATCTTAACATGATTATTAAAGGTGCTTCACCAACTGAATTTTATCTATTTATTCAGGAAATAATCACGCCGAACATCCCGCGTGCATGTAAACTAGCCTGAATAAATTTTGACGATTTTCTGTCAGAATGTTTTGCTCCCAAGAAATATATCTCGTAAATTTTCTGCCCCAAAATCCTGGTTGAGCGGCAAATTTACTTAACATATTTCTTAGCAAAACATTCAGACAGATAACGTCAAAATTTTATCGGCTACGAGTATTTAATGCACTTGGGATATTACTGTTGAAACATTTAAGGTTGCAATATTATTTATACGTATCCCGATTCCAAAATCTAAAACACAGTTGAGAAATTAACACTTCACTTTTTAAATGTGTAGCCCCAAAATATAAAAGTCAACTATGTGAAATTATTTACTTCTGTTGTTTTTATGTTATTGACATTTACTTCAAATCTTTCAAAACCGAGCAGATTGTAACTAAAAATATTTTAAAGAGAACAATAAATTCTGTGATCAAATCATATTACCGAAATAAAACCCGTAGTATGAAAATTTACTTTTATTGAAATTTTGATATATGTCAATGACATAAAGTAATAAAATTAAATAATTTCATAGATGACGGTCACCGCGATCCAAAGATTTTTCGACCACGTTTTAAATTTTAAAGAAAGTTAATGTTTTCTCTTATTGAAGAATATGAGTACCTTCTCTTCAGCCATTTTGTTGAAACGATTTATTTTTTGCTTGGTTTATAATGTCCTAACTATTGACATTCAAAACTAGATTAATTTGTGTTCGTTGGCCGTAATCTTTCAAGTTACCCAGAGCTATAAAGATACTGACATCATACCTGTTACCAAGCTATTTCTTCTTCTTCTTTTTCTTCAGCTTTTCTCTGCCTTTAAACATAACCTGCCTCATGTGTCTTCATTTTCTCCAGTTGCAATTCTGGTTTTATATGATCCGTTCAGTGCGTGGGTGGGCTTTGTCTTATACAGGGTGTCTGCCAAACTTTAAAAGCGAATTCTACAACCGGAAATATTAAGAAAACTTTATATAACCATAGGCCGAAAAACCCTTGGTTTCCCAGATACAGGGTGTTAAAAGTGTAGTGCTGAGGGTCGTTTTTGTTTAATATTTTCGAAACGTTCAAAGATAATTATTTGAAACTGTACACCTAGTAAAGTGCACATAGACGGGTAAAACTGGGTGGGGGGGGGGGGGGGGCTAAAAAAAATATTGCTCCAACTTTTTTGTGTGAGACTTTTTATCAATTTTGATAACAAAATGTAGTAGCCTGAAGTTTTGACAATAAAAAGATACTTACTGTTGTCTCATGAGCCTACTGTGTTCCGATATCAAGTAAAATCAGGTTTAAACATTTAGATCGTCTTTACATTGCACAAAATGGCAACGTTTTCGAACACTTACTGCATTAATAATAGTACCTTTTTGTTTCGCTTTTGTTTGTTATTTTTAGTTTTTTCTTTGTTAAGTTTTGTGACGATTTTCTCAGTTTGATAACATTTATTATGATTAGTTTAAGTTCTTTAGTTTTGGTGTCATATTTTTTTATTAAGTTTCTGTTATGTATCGTTTGCGTTTCCGTCTCTTTTAATCAGTTACATAATTATTTAAATTAAACGACTACATTTTCTATGGTCTACCAATTATTGTTAGATTTCGAATATGAATATATCAAAAATCTAAATGTTTAAACCTGGTTTTACTTGATATCGGGACTCAATAGGCCCATGAGACAAAAGTATCTTCTTGTTGTCAAAAACTTCAGGCTACTACATTTTGTTATCAAAATTGATAAAAACTCCCACACAAAAAAGTTGGGGCAATATTTTTCTTACCCCCCCCCCCCTCAGTTTTACCCGTCTATGTGTATTTTACATCGCCAAGAGTAACTTTATCTTTTTAAGTAGAAAAAGTTTAGTAGGTGTACAAAGTTTCAAATAATTATCTTGGAACGTTTCGAAAATATTAAACAAAAACGATCATCAGCACTATACTTTTAACACCCTGTTTCTGGAAAACCAAGGGTTTTTCGGCCTATGGTTATATAAAGTTTTCTTAATATTTCCGGTTCTAGAATTCGATATTAAAGTTTGGCAGGCTCGTTTTGGGACACCCTATATACACTCTTGTCCATATACAATCTCCACTGTAAAGACACCGCTCGATCACCTATCGTCTTCGCATCTTGCGATATGTTCAGTATAGTAATAATTAAGTACGGCCATAATAACCGAACCATCTTTGATTTCAGTAATGATCACAATGCACAGCTCTCCGGTGCGACGGCCTCTTAACTATTTCAGAAAATTGGCTAATTCGGCTTTCCTGCGCTGACGTCGCGCTGAAGAGCTGTGGCCTTGTTGCTTCGGTGGTAATAGATCTATTCATTTCTCTTATGACCTCTCAATAAATTCTGAGGGTTTATCTCTGTATACCGCTCTGGGCCATTTGGAATTTTTACATGGCATGTTTAGTAAGAACCCAAGTTTGAGCTGAGTTAGTTAAGACAGGAGTCCAGTCGTCATTTTCTGTTTATTTCGTTTGATTAACTTTTCTTTCCTGGTGCGACTAAATGGGCAAGATAAAAACAGTTGTTCAAGTGGTCATAGATATAGCTATAAGGTTTGTATACATATATATTGTTATGATACATGATGCAGTATAATAAATCATAAGAAAGAAATATTAAAAAACTAATAAATTTGGAAGGTTACAATAATTAGATCTTGATGGGTGTAAAATTTCGAATATGAATGATGAAAGTAATTGATACAATGAAAGAAGCCATTTGATAGTGCGATATTAATTGAATTAAATAACTTAATGGTTGTATAAAATGTTAATAAAGAACAAACCAAGGTAACATTAGACAAATATATTTGTTAATAATAATCAGAATGAATATCCTATAATAGTATTATTTTAAAATATAGGAAGTGTGCACTAAGAATTGTATCTAATAGAGATAGAAATTTGTTTAGTTAGTTACTGACAGCAACTCATAAAAACATACATGTAATTTTGATATAAAGAATTTTATAAAATAAAAATGGAAATTATGCTTTGATTTGTGTTGGGTTTGATAATGCAAATTAAAAAGGGCTATAAACAAATCTGCGTGGTGTGATAGGCGAAAACGTAAAATGTAATTCATGGAGACATATAATCGGTGAAGAGATTATACAAATACAGTTAATTGGAAATAAAGAAAACAGAAGGTTACATTATTTGAAGATATTTGAATTTATTCATACATACAAGATATTATTGGAGGTTCTTAAAAGTAACTGATTTGATTTGGATATTTTGTGAGTATAACAAGAGACACGGACTATTTGCAAAAAAGGGAACAAAGTTAGATTTGGGACATCATAATATTAGCAACTTACCAGGAGTTAGTTCGTGTGGCAGTGACATCAGGGCCGTAGCCAAGGGGAGGCTAGGGGAGGCTCAGCCTCCCCTAACCTTTTTTTAGCCTCCCCTAGCACTTTAGTCGCTAATTTAATCTAACTTTTTATTTTTATTTTTTCTAAAATGAAATAACAAAAACGCGCGGGATCGTAGTCTGACATCACATCTCCACTCCAAAAGCTGAGCGAATATTTTATACTTCAATTTTTAATGGTTTTCATGAAAAAAAATACTGGAAATTTTAAAACCAGCTGATAAGGTGTTGCAAGCTCGATAACAAGTTCAAAAGATGCATTGGTACTAATAAACAGTTACACAAATTATAAAAGACCTAAGAAAAGAAAAATACTTTAATGACATAATAATCCAAGAAGTCCACAAAACCTATTTTAGTCTAGTTGAAGAAAATCAACCGCCACCACGCCGGCGTAAGAAAAAAATTACGTTGTTAAAGGAGTTTCTTATTACCGAAAGAATTGGTAAAAGGTCATAATATGAAGTCGATCAAAATCCTGATCTGCACATGAAAACTATTTTGTATCAAAATTAATAAAAGATTTTCTACTAACGAGGATTTGCTAACAGCTATTTCTTGTGTAGAAGATGAAAATCTGGATCTTCAAAATATACAATTTTTAGAAACTCTAAGAATAACTAACTATACCATGTGCGGAAGAAATTGCGGTCGTGAAAAACTTTTTTAATGAGCAGAAACAAAGAGAGTGGCAGGCACATGCAGTATTGACGTATTTACAGACGTTGATCAGCAAAGAATTGCTTTCCCTGATACTTATTAGTTGAGGACAACTGCATGTACATTTGGTTGCAACACTGCTTTATGAACCTTCATTTTCTGTGTGGACCCGCAAACAGAGAACAAAGAACATCCAAGCATCATCAGCGGATGGCAAATTTAATTTTGCCAGCTTTTGAAAAAGAGCGCACTGAAGACATTGATATGGATAGACTATTAGTTCAATTCAACAGTTCGAGAAGTAGAAAACTTCAACTGTTTTAAATATTTTATTTCGATTTTTTTATTACGAAAACTGCTCATGAACACGAAATGTTAGATGGAAGATGTTTTAGTTATGAAATTTTAGAAATTTAGTACTGTCATAAAAACTCAAAATATCCAATGCGCTGTTTATCTGTCAATTCTAAAATTCACATAAATCTGCTGTAATTTTTACAGTTTTTGTATCATAACAACCTGAATAAATATTTTTGAAAAAAGTAAAGTATGAAAAATATATGTACAAATTATTATGTTGTGTTCTTTTTAAGAACTATAAATATTTTATTGCGGCGTCTTATACTATGGAAAAATGCATGTAACTTTTTTTGAAATTACTTTCTTATTTCGTCAATATTTTTTATTTATAGATCAGAATATACAAATCCCACGAAAGGGTTAAGTAACACAGAAAATTATGCTAGCCTCCTCAACCTTTTTTTTTGCCTCCCCTACGTTGTCATACTGGCTACGGCCCTGAGTGACATTCAGGAGGAACAAGGACTGGATTTTGGGATCAGAGGAGTTGATTTGACGGGACGAATGCAGTTGAAAGGATTCACAGACCATCATAGGTGTTGCTGTTTGTGAAGTAGGCAGTAGGTGTATCGGTCTATGGACGTCAGGATCCGGTATTAGTTGGATGTTGCTGCAGTGAAAGCAAGAACAGTTATTAAGGATTGTGTAGATAAGTTGAGAAAGCATTTTGAATAACTGTCAATAAAAAAAGTGATAATATAAAGTTGATATAGTACTTACATAGGTGAATTAAATAATAAATGTGTCTATGTAAGATACAATTGTCAATTACCTGGTTTGATGAGTTTTAAAAGTCAAGTTTGACGTTATATGTCATTGATAGTCAAATAATTTTAAAAATGCAATTTTAAAACTTCAATTAATAGAGAACTAGATTTTGGCAAACCCACACTGAAAATAAGAGCTCTCGATTTAAAAGCAATTATTGTTTGACATTTAAGACATTGTATTAAGTAAGGCATAGTTTGAACTGGTGAGCTATAGCACAATTTTTGGCTAGCATAACGTGGAGCTTATATAGCCATTACAATATCTACGATTTTTTCTGTCTTGTGTTTTAATGCTCTCTTTCTTATCTAATGTTCTGTAATATAGAGGGATCTGTGAGAGTCGATAAACGGGAAACATACAATTCAAGATAATACTCTAAGGATTTGTTTTTAAGTGTCTTCATTTCCAGATAATAGTCCTGTGTACTATTGTATCGTCATATTCGGGTCTTCTGACAGTTATGGCAAATAGTTTTATATTTATGAAAGCAGAGTAATCGGATCATAATTATGTAAGTCCTATTTATCCCCATCTTGCCTAGAAGAATTATAATTCTGGATCGGTTCGAAGCTGGCATAGCACAAGCACAAGAACAGTTTTAATGGGGTATAATGCGATGAGAAAACCCACGGGATGACTAGCTCATTATTATCCCTAGTTAAGTCAGAATGGGAAGGCATAAAAAGGTGGAAATGGTTACTGATCATGAATTCTGGAAACCAAAATTCGACAGTGGAGTAAAAAACTGCAGCGCCTTCGAGGTCCCTTTCCAACAAAACGCCTGCACAACAAATGAGTTTATACAACTGAGAAAATCGGTACTTGCAACGCTGGAAGCCCATTTCAGGTTGGAAAACTAGATAATGTTGTGGCCGAAATGAAACGACTTCGACTAGGTGTTAGTTGCGTGCAATGTGTTGCGCGTAAAAAGCGTCTTTAGCTTTAGAATTTATTTTGTGGCATAAGTCTTCTTTATTTGGAGCGCCGTAATCGTGTAATCGTAGCTTTATTGGCCGCTCGCATATGCACCGATATTTGGTTATCTGCAATACTAAGATATTTGGTTATCTACAATACTAAGTTGTTTTAGGATTTTTGCATTTGTTTTGGGCTATAATCCTATTTCGTCATGCATGCGTCTCTTGTTTCGGCTTTTCAAGATACGAAACGACTTGTTGCATCTTGAATAGCGTTCCTCTTCCGTGCGTGGACTTAAGTTAGCAGCAAGCATGTAATTGTCATTCCCCAGAAAAGCCTGTTATATAAGGTGAGTGGTTACTTCATTTTGGGTTTAGTAGCGTTGTTAAATTAGCTGATTGCATCCTGCTTTTCTAGCCTTTTCCCAGAGATTCTAAGACACTGATTCAGTCTGCTCTAGGAGGCTTTAAGTTTGCACGTGTGAGCCAAGAGTTTGCGTAAATGAGCCTGTGTTTGGAGGCCGTGTGTTCATAGCTGGGATTTTGAGCAACTCTTGACCCGCTGCTGACTCAGCTATCTTTAGCCCGAGAAATTCACTTTTGCCTGCATTATGGTGTAGCAAAGAGACCCCTGTCCAAAGGATAAATTCGCTTGCGATTTGGTGCAGCTATAATTAGCCACTGCTCCACTGAGCTAAGTAACTAGCAAAACGCACCCACAAGGTTTTATATTTAAATCCACCGTTTACGTGTGCTTTTTGTGTTAGCGAATTGCTGTAGCTTCTTCAAAGATTTAGTGATGCATTTTGATTGTTACGTTTAGCCATTTATGCCGACGCTCTTAGCGCAATCCTTTGATGGTTCAACAAGTTATGTTAGTTAACGATATTCATTCTGCTTCAAGTGTATTAATGTAGAGAAATTAAAGTAAGAAAGCTTAATCTCTGAAACGTCTTTGTGGCGCTTCAATAATCATGCTATCTTGTTGGGTATGTCGCTACACTACAGAATGAACAATATTAAAACATGAACGTTTCGGAAGACAAATCTATCTGTTATCAACATTAACTAATTAACTTAAAAATCAACAAGCAGAACTGATCTTATGTTATTGGAGTTCCAGCAGAATGCGACTAACCTCTTCAATAAACAAGGCAACACTGACAGACGATTACTTGATTGCATCTTTAAGGATGGATAGCCAACTAGTATTTAAATTAAATGGATGTGTGGACACGCATTATGCTGTTTCTTTGATTTTACGTCTAGTTGATATCGATTCTTTAAATAAAATCTTTGTTATGCCAATGTATTTTGTGGTTGTTATTCCAAGTATGTTCTGCTATTTTAGATTTGTCAATCTGATATTTCTTAATCAAATGTTGATACTCTTTTACCCTAACTTCTAAAGGCCTTGATGTTTCACCGATCTATATGGGTTTTCTGCATTCACAAGGAATGCTATATACAGGGTGTTCCATAAATATACCGACAAACTTTTAGGGTTGGTAGGGGACATCAAAACAAACATTTTTTGTTTTATAAACATATGTCCAAAAATGCCTCATTTTCGTGATATAGGGTGTCAAAATTTGTAAAGAAATTGTTCAAATTTTTTTCCTCAAAAACGAAGCAAGATACGCAAAACCCTCAAGTGAAAAAAAAGTTGTGATTTTAGTTGCTTCATCTTAAACAAGTTTAAAAATTGCAAAAAAAACCACTGGGTGTTATTTTTTTATACAAAAACACTTGCCCCGTGAGCACGCCCCTGGAATTACTGTATCAACCGTAATATATCCAAACGATGCGTCATAAAGTTGCCAACAAACTGTGAAAATTTCCAATTCGTTTATTTTGTCAGACATGCCTGGCAGATAAGGTATAGTAAGAGTGTTGTATTTTTTAGTGTCGTTTCTTCGTACATGAGTGTTATTGTTACGTGTATTGTTCCCAATCAGAGTCTCAGGATAACTGTTATCTTTTACAACATTTTTATGTTTTTGTAATGATAGGAGTTAAAATGTAAGTACCTATTGGTGTTGGTTTCCTTGAGCTATAGTGATGTTTCAAATTATTGATTGTACGTGTGATTAGTGTATCAAGTTGCTCTGTTTCTAATGAGAATTTCATGTTCTAGAAATATGTTTACTTCATCTATACTATAAGGCCAAATTACAAAAACATCATCAACATACATCTACCAAACTATTGGTTTCTTTTCCATAGAAATAATACTAACAATGGGAGATGTTTTCTTCAATAATTTCCTCTATTTCTCACAATCCTTTTCTTGGCGCTAGAACTACTAAAGCTGGGCATGAAGACTATGGAGAACCCATCTCACTGCAGGTTACTTTATTTTAGAAAGAATGTATGAAACCGTTTTTATAGAAAGCACAATTGTATCGTGTGTTCCAAAAAACCCATTTAGAGCAGGCCTTGGAAAGAAAGATAAAAAATCTAGTCATGTCTTAACCTAAGTCTGCAGATTGCATTTTGTTTGTGGAAACATTTGTCACTGTGACAGGCAAAAGTTTACACTGCATTAAGTTTACTTGTATCAGGCAAAAAGGAAAATAAGATGGCGTTTTAACAACAACAAGGAGTATATTAATCATAACAGTCAAGAAAAATTGTTTTTATTAAATGTTTTCTAATTTAGTTAACTCTGACTTATGGTACTTTATTTGCTTCAGTGGGTATGTATCAAGTTATGGCAAACTCAATTTGATCATGGCATGCTGCGAATGAGTTTTTTAAAACACACGATTGTTTCAGATGAGGTAATTTTGTTATATGCACCGTTTCATAAAACTAAACTACTATTTCTGAAATTTTGCATAGAATAGAATCATTTTACATTTTGAATCACCAATCCAACATTTTTAATATGTTCGTCGCAAAGTTTCGAGAAAATAACTCTACGTACTGTTTTAACAATTATTTATGCACACCTTGTATATAGACAAAATAGATAGATAGTTCTTCTAACGAATCTTTCATTGCAAGTCATAAACTTTCATGACGTCATATCTCTGCGGTGCTGCCGGTATATTTGCACAATTTTAACATTTCGCAAATCAATGTCTTGCCTAGAACGATAGAATATCTACGTCTCATCAAAAAATACAAATTGATACAATGTTTCCTGTTTTATGTGCTGATAAGACTTCCAAAAACATAATTTTATAGAACTGTCGTTCAATTCCATGAGACCTATGCAAGAATTATTCTTTTGCCAATTAAATCATATACCGTGTACAAAGATACTTGCTTCCAGTAAACATTTCTTGTTTCAGTTTTTCTCATAAATGATAAATGGATACCTAAATGTTGCTCTAAAAACAAGATTATTTAAATATGTATATAAAAATATATCTATTAACACGTTTCAATATTTTATATTAAAGGCATTTAGGCTTACTTTTTCAGTGTCTCGCGATTTATGTCATAACCGTACCACTGTAATCGCAAGATACAATTTCTCAAAATACGCACTTTTAAGTTTTACAATAAACGGCAAAATCAGCGCCAAAAATACATATGTAAAAATGTATTTCGTTTTTTTGTATGTTCATAATGATTATATAATATTTAAAAAATATTATAATCATTAGCTAGTCATTAAACTATTTGCTGGCAGTAGTGAAGTCTCATGTTTAAATCCCAGACTGGCATCTGTAAAAGAAATAGTTACCAAATTATTTTAACAGGAAGAAAGTAATACAACCCCTCAATTGTAATAGCACCTGACTGATATAACCTTTTGTATCTCAGTAAAATTCCTTGATAGTGACTGGCATGGACGTAGCCAAGGAGAGGCAGGGGTGGGCAGTTGCCCACCCCTAAACATTTATACAGAGCAAAAGACAGTTGATTTATAATCATTATTGCAATTCACATTCTACAACATTTAAAAAAAAAATAAGCTACGATCTGCAGCAGATTTGCGGAAACTGATGATGTTTCAACTTATAATTTTTGTAATTTGTAAAAAATTTTTAAAAAAACTGTAATAATAGTAGTAGTTGATTGGGCGCTTGAACTTTAATTACATTTTTAGTTTTTCCATTCATGATCAACGACCATTCCAGTTCAATCTTACCCTTATACAAACTAGACATGTCATTTTTACTTCCTTTTACAATAAAGGAAGTATTGGATTCACCCCAAAAATTCGAAATTGAGTTTTCAAAAGATCTTCATGTTTTAGAGTCCCCTGATCTCAAAAAACATTTTTTTTTCATTGGTCTGTCTGTCTGTGTGTGCGGAAAGAGGTATGGCGCTGAAACTTTATATATAAGTTTTGTGTACTATGTAGATGTGACAGCAAGCTTTTGAAGAAAATCGCATAACCGGAAGTAGGTGTTTACTCTTGTGATTTTTCAGTTTTTTCGATTTTTTCAAAAACGGCTCTAACGATTTTTTTTAACTTTACATTTTTATTACATTTTTAATGTGTTTGATGTGAGATAAATGATTTTCCAGTTGGATACTTCTAAAATGGGTTTCTTTTGCTTTTTTCTATTTTTTTTTATTAATTCCAACTTTAAATAGAACACCCGGTATATTATTACATTTTTGAATTTAGCTTAAAATTCTAGAGAAAATTTGTCTTTTCAACTAACACTATTTTGTACCGTTTTTGTAAAATTTGTAATTTTTGAAAATTTTTGACAAATGCTTAAAAATTTAAAATTAAATTTTTGGCTAATTATAAGATCACTGTAAAAGGAAGTTGTGTGCGTGTATCACACCAGATTTTTAAAGTAAAAATATTGCTAAAGTGATAAATCTAGTTTTAGATTTCACGACCTAAGGTGGCGGAGTTTACTTACACCTGAAACAGCTGTAAAATTAAAACAAAATCACTACGTTTATATAAGAATCTACTTAAGCTCCTCATATATCTTAAAACATCTCTGCGGCAGATATCCACATTCCAGGAACAACCTCAAGGAATTGCTCCAATTTAGCACAGCTTGGCACTACCATAACAATGTCGGTTTGAGCAAATTAGTCACGGTAGTGCCCAACTCTATTTCCGCGTTTATGGAGGTCGGATATAACCAAACAAATCCTTGCATACCTATTACCCGTTTTTGGATTTTATGGGTGCGTTTTATTGGGGCCATAACTTTCGGTTTTCTAAGCCGATCTTTCGAATTGTACAACTTCTGTAGTGACAGTGACGTTTGTCAAACTACTTCGAAAAATATTGGAGTCATTTACATAGCCATTTCCCTAACAGTACTTTTTCTAAGAAAGGGTGCGTGTTTATTGCAGGGGTCACATTTTAACGTTCAACGTTTAACCTAAATTACTAGCTATATAACTCTGTTTATTATAGTTCGTAACTTTGATGAGTTGATGCGATACAGATATATGGAAAGTAGCTATTTTAGCGTCGGAGGTGAACAGCAGGGTGACGTGACAATATTTATATTATATGTAAGTGGTTGCTTGAAAAGCAATTAACGCAAGTAATTAATCCAAATAAATATTTTAAAGAATGGCCGTAAGTTTATTTGAACTTATTTACAAAGTACTAGTTCAAGTTATGCATTCTACATATATATCGATTAAAATTTACTTAATTGAAGCATGTACGTTAATAAAATAAAATGACACAATACTGATACTGTGTGCTTAATCTTAACATGCAATGCCTAAGTGACAATATAGTAATTTACGATTCAAGTAACGTTATCAAGCTTTTTACATTACGAGAGAATAGTTTGAATGAACGAGCGACGTTAGGAGCGAGTTCTTTAAAATTCTCGAGTAATTTGCTATGGTTGTGGTGGTATCACTTAATACTGTATTGTTGATAACACTGTCAGGTTATGTTAAATTCAAAATTTGCAGGTTAAGTTTTGCGTCAGTCTGGGTCAAATAACAAACAAAACCTAACCTATTTACATTGAATTTGACATAGACTGACATTGTCACTAACAATACATGTCAGTACTGCCAACATGCTAATAAAGTATCGTTATGTTATTTTTCTTAACAACACTAGTGCTGTTAAATTCATCTTAACGCAACTCGTTGCTAAGGAGTTATTATTATAATAACATAATAGGATAAAATAAAAATAATAGCACGCATAAAATTGTGTACACCTAAAGATATCAGAAAATAACAAAACTGATGCTACAGAACTAAAAAAACTTTTCATTATCTTCACACTATTTCCTTAATTTTTCAGTTCACTTATTTCACCATCCTACTCACCCTGTAAGTCAGAGAGAGCTAAGTCAGATGTACCAAGTGAATCATCGAATTTCTTATGAAACTCCTTAGTTTTTTGAAAATATATCAGTTTTATGTGATAGAACAGTGAAGATGCTTCTGGTCGATATTGTTTATTATCAAATGCTATAATAAAAAAAGTATATTTTATTTTTTACAGTTACAATAGTTTCGTCGCGGGAGTTTTGAAAAATACCTTCTTCGAGAAATAAAGTTTACGAAGTGAAGACGTAAAATGGTGGAGAACGTTCTGCTTGTGTAGCAGAGCTTTTTTATAATCACGAAAAAATTATCTTCTGAGATTCTTTTCGATCTTCACCTTTCAGGGTCCCTAGATAACGAAAAACAGGTTTTCTCAATTCCGTCTGCCTGTCTGTCTGTCTGTTAGCGGTATAACTCAAAAACTATTTGTTGGAGAAAGATTATATATGGATGCAGATTATATGTCTACCTGGCATGAAACCGAGAAAAAATTGGACAAATATATATCGGGTGAACACCTTAAAAAAATTAAATTTTGTTTATTTTTGCTTTAACTGAGTAATAGATAAAAGTAATCATTTGCACATAGCTCAGGCTTTATTATTGACAAAAATGGGGCCCAACAGATACAGGGTAAATGTTGTACGACACAAAAAAGTGCAAAGAATAAGTGCGTTATGTTGACCTTTCAGAGCGGAAGCCGCATAATAAATGCACAAATCGCAATCGTTCAAATACACGAGAAACGCATATTTACGCGAGGCTATGCTTCGCATTGTAGTCAGGAATCAAAAGCCATAAATTCGATCATAAGATGTGCACTCGAAGATATAGTGTTTTAAAAATGTAGACTATCTGGAATTACCTTGCGGATCTAAATGTGGGAGGCTCCATTATTTTTGTAATTGCAAAAAACTAGAAAAAAGTCGTATTTGTGTTGGTAGGTACAACACCAAAAAACGGGCGTTAAATTCCTGTCATCACTAAAACACTTAGAGGGTATTATTTCACCATGTGTTTTTACTATCCGTATAGGAAAAGATCTAGCCGTCTTCCTCTGAAAACATCAGATTCTTTTAAAAAAATGTATTTGTACAGGCTGTTTCAAAAACATGATGTCGAATTTCAGGAGGTTAAAAATAGCAATTCTGCATATAACATTTTTCTTTCAAATCCATCCCTACTAAGTTATGTACATCCATCTAAAGATGGGGGTTAAACGGTTATTGCCGTTTTACTCAAAACTGGAAAGGACAGTAAAGCGACAATTGGCAGATATGTTCTACCAATAGCAGGCTTATTTAAGAAACGTCTTTTAATATTTTCGTATGACTGTAAGGGATTGAATTTAACAACCCTTATAAAAGTTTTTATTCGAAATTTGTAACAGACAAGAATTTGATTATAAAAAATATGTACTGTAAAGACTGATTTATTTTAAAACTTTTTTAGTGGTTTGGTTTCTTGTAGTCAACAGTGTTTGTTTAAAAATACAATATTATGCAAGTCAAAGCATATTTCTGAATAACTGTGCTGTATATCGATATACTAGAGAATACTGATGAAGTGTCAGACTAATTGATAATTTTAAGTGAATTTCGTTTTGTTTCTACAATTAATATTCCAACTAACTAGGACAAAAGGTAACAGTTCTTCTTGGATAGACCGTATGTTTTGAAATCAACACACTCAGTGAAAATTGTCAAGCCTGCGTAGTCAAGATTGGTATAACCAATCAATATGCCATAATACTGGATATCAAAACCGACATTGGTAAAAAAACTAAAAGAAAAAAACTAAAATTCTTTTTTTTAAATCGGCAGTGAAGAACGTCGAAATCGTCATGAAAATATGAGAAATCGGCAATAAAGTAATCCATTGTTTTACGACTTTTTATGGGTGTTGGGGCGACAGAAGCACGTCAACCGACATCAACAGAACCTAAAAAAGTTGGTTAAAATGTAGTTTCACGATTTCTCGATTTCAAAAAAACATAATGTACCCATCGGTACTGAAGTTTAACTTTTTATCCTTTATATGACTCATTTCCCTTGGCTCTACGGGCCTCGACAACTAAGTTTACGTTCGTGATGAAAAGTTAAACTTCAGTGCCTTGGTATACAAATAACTAATGTAGAAAAATTTATTAATCTCATACCACAAAATAAGTTTTTTCCACAGCAAAGAGGAGTGTCATATTAATATTATTGTTACAGATAATCATAGTTTAAAGTTAATGAGGTATGTGTAAATATTACTTAGATTTTCAACATCATTCTGATATTAATACTACTCTATTATTAATGTGACACATTTTAAGAGAAATACGTTTGTTATAACTGTCTTCACTGTCCAGCATACTCGGGATTTGGAAATTCATGTTATCTTTTTGTTGAATGAACATGAAGTGCGAGAGCGCTTGATTTATCTTTGGATATTACTTTTAGTCGCTTTTGTGTGGTGTTATTCTATTTTTTAGTTGTTGGGACGTTGGTTCAAAATTATGTATAAAATAGGTTCAAATATCATAACGTTGCTGATAATACTAAAACATTAATCGAAAACACTTAGTAATGAGCATTATTTATTTATTTATTTTAGTACTCAGCCTACAGCCATTGCAGCTGATGAGATTCTAACTCGCGCGCTACCAGGCGGAATTCGATTGCTATTTTTAATCAGAGACGAAGTCAGACGTACACCATTCCGCTACTACGGCGCATTTATTACGTTCACTTATGGCTTGCCTATAAAAACGCGCTGATTTTACGATATTAACTCTGTATTTGTTCGGCCCAAATTTCATCCAGGGTAAAAACTACGTCCAAGTTCCAAGATCTTCTTCTTCTACGATCGATTAGGAATTAACTCCTGTTTGTCCTGCTGCAATATTCCTCGGATTAAGACAGCCAACTTTCAGCCCATCTCTTGAGGTCTAGTCATGAGGGCTTTTCCTTGTTGGTCGTCTATTTTTACGCTAATCTCCTTTCTCCCATGCGATCTACGTGTCAGTTCCAATTTTTCTTTCGATTTTTCATCCACTTTACTACGTCTGTGACATCACAGTTGTTTTATGTCTGTGTGTGTTTCTATCTAGCAGTGTTAGTCATTGGGTTGGGCGTAATATCTTCATTTCTACAGTCATCACCTTCTGTTTTGTTGTCTTCGTTTCCGTTCTTGTTTCAGTGGCTTATGCAAAAACTGAATGTATAATTTGACTTTCGTGTCAGTTATCGTAAAGTTGTACCATACCATACTTCTCAGACTTCCAGCTACTTGTGCGGCTCTTTGAGTTTGTTGCTGGGTTTCTCCACTTAGATCGCTGCTTCTACTAATTTTGGTACCGATATAACTAAATTTCTATATTTGTTCTATACCTTTCCTTTCCACATCTAGTTTGCAACTGGTCGGTTGTTTGACAATTATCATCGTTTTCTGCTTCTTTGTTGAGATCTCCATATTATATCGGTTACTAGCATTATTAAACTATAACAACTGCGGTTAATTAATTAAAATAATCAGTGGTAGTAAAAAATCGCAGATTAACCTCCTTGAAGTACGCACTACACGAAAGTTCTAAAAATTTTAACTTACCGCGCAGGCCGAACTAGCTCAATTTCGGCGGCCTTGGATCGTAGATTCTTATCAACTGTACCACCCTGGAAATGTTTCAAAGACATAAAACAAATGGGCGCCAGAAACCAAATGGTTTCGAATAATATAACTAACTACAAGTGACTAACATTTATTTATTTATTAACGCTAAATAGTCTTGCAGTTTATAATCGTAATTGCATATTAAATAATTAGAATAATTTGGTCATAAAGAATGTAATAATGATAGAAATGTGCAAATTAATTAAAGGTTGCGACACGCACCAACATCAAGGACCCCTTTCGGGTTATTAAATTAATTGTAACCACAAATAAATCGAGTGATATGCATATCGCTGTCATTTTAAAAAAACTCTCTGTTCAGGCTATTGAAGGCAAAAAATGCGAATGATCCTTTTACACAGGTTTGATTACACATATAGATTGTAGCTTTCAATATTAATTGTAATTAAGTATACGCATTCAAACTTCAAATATTAAAACTGATTGAACGTATGCGTCTAAACTTTACGTGTTAGTAGTAACGGAAAGTATACATTTAAACTTTAAATACTGATAGTTACGGAATGTACGAATTTAAATTTCAAGTATCGAAAATAATTTAATATAATATTAATCCCGGAATAGCCAGTCCGAATCAGCTTGACATCAGGGAGACCATCCACTTTTAATGCGGTATTCACCACAAAAGTAACACTAACCTCGAACCTCCAACGCCCACAAATTGCTGACAGGCAAATGCTGGCCGGAGGTTGCTATACCCTGTGGTTACAAGCACCTTGGATGCGCCCGTAATTGAAGCAGAGCCTTTTAGCAAACCATGGCGTTCTCGTACGTGTTTTGTTTTTATTTTTATCAACATTTTTTGTCGAACATCCAGTATATTTCTTGTAATCCGTTGAATATTATGATCAAAGAATGTGTTGTTGATTCTCAATTCATTCATGGAGCAGAACTTTTCCGCTGTCATTTAGTATCGGCTCATTAAAATTTTCTTTAACTCCTGTCGCGATTATGTCATCTACTCGACTATTAAAGTCCCGCACTATTATGGTTTTTTTCCTATTTGGTATTGAATTTAACAGTTGTTGTAAAATTTGGTAGAATATATTTTTCTCTTGTTTGCCACTGCCCGTGTCCGGTGCATATACTGATACTACGTTTGTTATAATATTATTAAGATTGGATTTCACTAATAGGATTCTGTGATCAATATACATTATACGGAAGGGGCCATAATTATATATATCAGCAATAAGATAACATGAACAACAAAATAGAATTCATGAGTAAAAAAGAGATGACCATACGATAAAATTATTTTAGTAGGCATGTTTAGTTGACTTATGTCATAATTAAAATAAGCTTCATGCCTACTCAAATATTTATTGCTATGTTTATCTCTTTCTTACTCAAGCAATACGTGTTATTTTCTTGTTCATGTTATCTCATTGCTGTTATATATAATTGTGGCCCCATCGGTATGTATGATGATGTTAACACATTCTGCCCGTAAGTGTTCCACATGCCTATACGTTAAGTGCCTCTCTTTGAGCGGTGTTGGTTTTACGGCAGGCAGGCTGCAAACCTCACCCACCAACCCTTCTCCTTGAACCGGGCTTGGAACCGGTAACAACAATTCATTAGTCATGTTAGTTTTATTAATTCAGGAGTTAACGCGAAATTGGGCAACATTTTTTTAAAAGTGTTCACCCTGTATATATTTGATTGAAAGTGTCGTCGGTTTCGAGCCAGATAGACATCTAATATGCATGCAAAATATCGTCTTTCTCCGACAATTAGTTTTTGAGCTATAGCGCCAAATCTCGAAAGGTGATTTTTATTGCACGATTACAACAGTTCCTTCGCTTTAGGCGACGGAAATAAAAAGATAATAACAAAAAAAACAGAAAATAAAGATATTTAAAAAAATTCTAATCTACTTTGATATCTCAATGTGGTTATTATAACACCGAAAACAGTGCTGCAATAATAGTTATTTACTATACAAGTGGGATAACAGTATCATTAATATACGTGTGTGTAAGTTACAAACGAGTGCGTAGCACGAGTTATGTAAGCACACAAGTTTATTAATGATGCATTATCACACATGTATTGTACAAAATTTTATCTACGACTGCCTAAAATTGAGAAAAGTGCATTAAGAGAAATGTCAGATCTGTCATTTTCAAAACTATTTTAGTAGGCAAATGTCATTATGTCATTCATTTGACACTATTTCAGTTACGTAATGAAGTCATTACACAACTCAGTTGCGTAATGAAACCATTACATAACTGAGTGGTGTAATGAGCTTCATTACGTAACTGAAATAGTGTCAAATGAGTGACGTAATGCGTTACTTATCCCACTGGAGTAGATAAAATCCATTATAACACTGTTTTTACATTGAAAACATTAAAACAGTCTACCTTGTTTCAGACAACTGACACAAAAATATACAGGCCGTTCCATTTGAAAAGAAAGTCGAAATTATTAAATTTGCAATTGTTGAGCACCCTGTATAGCATCAATACTCAGATTCACCATTTTACTCTCGGAAGGTAGTTTTTTGGTTATGTTTTCCTTTATTCAATTGCATTCTGTTACTTACAGCAGCCGACTGAAGTTCAGCATTTTTTTTGCAAAACAATCCATAAAATCTCCAAAACAGTTAACGTTAGACTCATACAACTTGATATCAAAATGAGTAGCATTTCAATACAAAACTCTTAAACTGTCCAAATATATGCCATTCCATTTAAAATAAAGTTTGATTCGGCACACTTTCTTCAGCCAACCTGTGCAATCAAAACGATTGTAGTTTTAAAAATATCTTCCACCACCGCATCGTTGCCGGACCCTGTATAAAGCAATTGCATTCCAGTGGAATTGTTACTAAACAGGCTCTAAACAGTAACTTTTCTAAATATCCACCATGGTTACTTTAAAAAATATTTAATAAACAAGCCGTAACTGCTAACAGGGATAGGGCAGGGATCTGTAAATTATATAGCTTTTAGATATATCAATAAACTTGTTTTAGAGCTAAGGAAAAGTAAATCTTTTTATAGTCCAAAAGGAATGCTAAATTTTTGTTTAGTAAAATTAGCTAAATTATTATTATGTTAGACCGAACAACCTACCAACAGGATGTGCAATTGAAGGTACATTATTGTTTATTACTAATTATATTATTTCTTTTAAGTTTAAATTTATTTAATGTAGTAATGAAACAATATTCATTTATATTGAGAATTATTTTATATTACTGCTGGTATCATGTATATTATTATTATTTTTTTTTTTTTGGAACGACAACGTACAACGAACTGGTTCTTACTATATTTTTGTAATCTAACAAACTAATTAAACATCAAACTATGCAGAACGATATCGGGTAAATTCAACCTTTCCGGCTTTACAAATTTGAAAATATTTTATCTCGGTTATTATTTTACTTTTTAAATAATAACCTTAACAAATACATTGAATATTATTATTGTGAATGTAGTTGATTATACTTTGTAACCCAAAATTAATACCTAAAAATATAGAGAAACCTAAGCATTTTTGCATTAACAACGGTATTTTAATAAATATGTAAGTCTCCACTGTGACATGTTTAAACTTCAAATGTTTGTCAATAAAAAAATATAAAATATTGTTTTACTATCTACAGGTTATCATATAAGTATTCGCATATATGAATAACAGTATCGGCATTTTTTATTTTCCATCTTAAGAACGTAAAACTTCAAATCTAATTTTTGTTGATAATTTATTATTTTACTTTCGTATCACTTTACTCCCACAGGTATACTTATTTTCAGAATCATTAACTCTAACGGGCTTTCCGTCGGAGTGAGTACGTTCCTGGCGTATAATTTAATGCCAAGCCAAGTGAATGGTATATTTACAGTCAAGTTTGCTATTGAATCTAATAAAATTAAGCCAGCGTGTGAATAAATATATTAATTATACAATGGGATGTTGATTTCGATGTAGGTTTATAAACATCATGAGTAGTGAAGTTAATTAAATAAGTTTCAACTCAACGTGCACACATATGTGTTATAAATTTATGCAATGGTTACAAGCAAAATATCTGTCACATTAAATAAACATTGGAAATATTTCTTATTATTATGCGAATATTAAAATAATACAATGTGACTTTAGTTAGCGCCAAAAGATCATTTTGTGGTATGGTAATTAATTTTCAACAAACCAACCAATTCATCAGAAGTGACAATAATTATAATCCTCAGATTACAATAAAACTATCGCTTTTATTTTTTTAAAGGTACTATCGATCAGTAATAACGTTGTGATGAAGGTGAGAGGGCAATTATATTGTTTGGATTATTATTAAACAATTACTCTTCCAAAACTTTTTAAAAACAGCTTTATTAAAAAAATCTTTTATTTAGTAATCAAATGTGTACATGGATTCTGCCTAGCTTTTACTCAAGAACTATTTAGTTAACAATGGGACAGGTATCTCTTAACAAAGCTTTGAGCTTTATGAAAACCTGGTTACAATAGTAGTTATGAAAAAAAAATTGTATGGTGCATGTTTCAGATAATCGCTTCCGTTGCTGATCGTGTTACAGTTAAAATTGCTACAATTACGATTTCAAGGACGATCTGCTTTAGGATATTAAGAATAATCCACTTATTGTGAGATAATTCCAACCACCTTGAAAGTTTCTAAGCTTTAATTTAGAGCTTAAATATAGATATCTCATACGCCTGCCGAGGCGTTATGTATTTTCCACAAGTTATTCGAATAACAGCACGGCGTAGCTGCATATCGACTTAATTTATGGCTATAAAAATCCAGCGGTTGTAAAGAATAAAATGTGCATAGAACGCAGCACAGATGCAATAAATTATTTATTATTGATTTTCCACTTTAAATTCCTCAGCGTTAAATAAGGAGATCACCATTTGCATATTCTGCGAACAATGTAATTATAACCACAAGAATGCAAATGGATTTATAGCAAATCCACATGAAGCAACCTGTGCTGTATAACTTAATAATAGCGTAATAATAGCAAAGCTGTTTGTCCACGGTTGGCAAAGTGGCCATGCCGCAACAAATGACTAAAAGAGACTGCGGCAAAACCGGGAAGTAACTTGAAAAGGCCAATAACCTGAAGACATCGTCGGTCAAGCTTATTCCAGTTCGTTCATTTAAATTTCAAACTTGGTCTGGCTTCCCATCCTCTTACCAACCTTGAGATTTCCATCAGCTTTCGATCCCCCCAGGTACCAAACGTCCCCAACTGGACTTCAATAACATTAGTTTTTTCAAGACTATTTCTTTTCGCCTTGTCTCCTGTGCAAACAAGTATTCTTTTACGTGTAAACGTTTGCTTCCTATACCTCAGAAAAGTGCTGTAAATATTTGATTTGGACTGCATGAGCAGACCGGATCAACAATTACGTAGTGTTGTCGTTTTTGTTCAAACACTGGGAATAACGGACGTTTGTAATTAAAACCAGTTTCTTCTGTAAACGGCAAATATTCAGACAAAAATAAGAGAAAGGTGAACTCTAAAATTCCAAATCCCAAACCCAGAAAAGCTAGAAACATACCTAACTTTAGTTTCTATATTTATGCATCCAGTTCAAATTACTTTTTGTTTAGTAGGTAATACATTTTGAAAATCCAGAGAAGCGGTCACTGTACGTTAATATATTGAAGGAAAAATATCCCCAGGGCAAATCCCAAATCATCTAACAAACTTTACCATTAAAACTACAGAACTTTAATTTTCTTCATCAGGTTAGGATGTAATAGGGTGAAGCAAACCTATCACTTTCTTTTCTTCATTTTTAGGCATCTTAACAGGGGTTTATCATCAAATATAATAAAATGACAGAAAATGTATATTCATTGCGCTTTACTGCACTTAGAACATAATTATGTACGCAAAGAAAGCTATATAGAGTGCCCAACTTAAATGTACGCAGCTTTAAGCAGGTGAGTATGCAACACACATGACATTTCAATGGCGTATGTAATGTGTGTTGCATACTCACCTGCTTAAAGCTGCGTACATTTAAGATGGGCACCCTGTATTTATTCACACAATTCTTGCAAGTGTTTAAATCTATTTGGATTAAAGTCCGAGAGCGTACTGGTCACAGTACAAAGACGTTTCGACAAGCTCATAACAAATAGCAAGACTGCAGATATTCTGTGACTATCTTACCATCGTGAACAAGTACATACCATCTTTGTCCTGAAAATGTAAATGGCACACACATTCCAGCAATATCGATAATTAATCTGTAAAACCTTCACAGAAGCCGGTAATCTATAGCGGGTGCGTTCCCAGGTGACGGAATAAGGAACACTAGGCAGATATGACGTAAGAAAATAAAATACCTTCCGTAAACCGACAGGCACACACTGCACTGCCTGATCCGGAATGGATGACTGCAAACAGCGTCCCAGAGCGGCCTAGAAATAACACCTACACGCCTGGAAAGCATAGGGTTTAATGCCGAGATCCCCTGAGCAATGTCAATTTTTAGAACTAGAAGTACAATGCACGATCAGTCTCACTTAGAAAAGGATTTGAAGAACTGAAAAATTGAAATAAGTCGTATTAAATGGAACATAATAGGTATAAGTGAAACTAGGAAGAGGTGAGAGAAGTGCATAAGATTGAAATCGGGACATACCTTATTCTAGAAGAACAAAGAAGGTTCTAGTGATGATGGAGTATTTAGGTATTGTTACGTCACTCTGATAGTAAGTAGGAGAGAAGCAAAGGCAACCGACTTCACAGCAGGAGCTGGTCGTGGTTAAACAAAAGACTCTAATCTTAAGCTGTAAAGAAGAAATATGGGCGTCAATTAGCAAGTAACCCAAGCACTTTGCTAATAAAGAAAGCATACACCGAAAGCGCTACTAACCAATCCCTGAAAGAGAGAGAGAACGGCAAGGCACAAATAAAATTCGCAGGCATAAATAAAGAGTCAGTATAATTTATAACTAAGGTACCCGGTAGTATATACATAAAAACACGGCATACTAGATCAAAATAACAGAATAAATATCTAATTAATGGGAAAATATCACAATTGTAGGAGAGTCGTTTTAAAAGTCATAAATATAATAGTCAACATTTATGAATAATTAGCATAAACGAGTAATATAAAACAAAATATAGATTGATTCTAAAATTAGTAATTTGCATTACCGTAAGGTTGCTCGGTGAAAGCGCAAAACCGCGATAGCGCTATTTAAGATAACATTTTAGGTTCGGATTGAATTCGATCCATAACCCACGAATGCAAGAAACATTCCCATGTAATTAATAACTAACAGAAAGGTCCTTCAGACCCCAAGGTCTTGGTTCAGAGTAGGGCATTATACCTATAACCCGGAATATGCTTAGTAATTATGTAAAATCCTCATCGATTTCAATGCGTGAGGCAAAGAGAATTAATTAACACAATATCTTGCAAGTAGGGGATTAATTAAATTTAATTCAACCAAGTGGTTCAGTCACTAATATGATGTGATAATCCTATACTTTAAATCATAAGGCATATGCAGAAATTGCTTTACAAGACCCAAAAGTTAAAAATAGCAATAACTTCGACGAGAAGTCCAAAATTTCAATTACATTTGACATTGAGAAAATTAGCAAACAATTAATCGAATACTTCAAAATAATTCAAAATAAATTGCTCCACAGAGATAAGTTTTATATTATCTGCATTTATATAATCATGAAGACAGTCTGGTATTACAAAACTAACGCAAAACGCTAAGAATTTATAAAGAATTCCATAATTACAGGTTATGTCGAGATCGCTATATCATTCCTTGATGCAAGGGTAAAGCATTGTACAAGACAGACCTGTTGCTGATTACCAGGTAGAATACAGGCGCATCGGAAGCTAGCTAGGAGCAGAGCCATGACGATAAGCCACAACGGAAGCCAGGTGTTTGCGATAGGTTAAATCGGCTGTTCAACGTTGCAACCCACGGCTCTTGCAGAAATGGAATCCTCATACACACAAATCCGTCAAATGAAAAGGGAGAATCACACAACAAAATGTATCCTCCGTAACTAAAAGGAGCTAAATATTAAGCGCAATAGAATCGAAAAGAATAATACAAAAAGAATGGCTACCATTGAGGTTTTCTGCTCCGTTTGTCAAAAACGTAACATGTGCTTGCTCAGGTAAAAATCCAAAATATGTCTGATTTTGAGAATATCGCTAAAATATTTCTTCCAGGAACTCCATCCATATTCCCGGAAATAAATCGCAACACCAAAGTGAATGTAGGATGCTAACGAAAAACTTAAGATAAAATGGAACATTTGACTTCACAAATGTAGTTCACATAGCATGCCTTCCTACAGCAGCACGCATTGATAAAAAAAGATAAGCCCCAAACATTTGGAAAACCTTGAGAAACCTAGGATACGCAACCAAAGCAGATCGGTGCGTGAAGTGAAGTATAAAATAACGTAAAACGTTTAGTATGACTTTTTGGTTATATTATAATACAAATAATACTTGAGTTAGCAAGAAAGGGCAACTAAATACTTATAAATGACGTTTGACCTGCAACAGTATGATACATAAAATGCTATATACGCGTGTAAAAGTAAAGAAATTAACATCACTAAAATCCTATCCAGGCATACCCTCCAACAAAAAACTATGAAGACGAATGTATACAAGAATTCTATGAAAACATATCGAATGTCTCGAGGAAAATAAAATGCAACTAGTAATTACAACGGGAGGCTTCAACTGCAAAGTGGGAAAACAAAAGGGCATCAAAGAAAGTTATAGAAAAACATAAATTCTATACTAGAAACCATAGACGCACAATGATGATCAACTTTCTAAACGCTACCACGTTCATCTAGAACAGTGATTCCCAAACTTGGAAATACCGCCCCCTTGTGAGCTCTGGCAAGATTCAGGGGGGCGGTAGTAGCCTTAGGTCCAATTTGGGGCGTTGAATAAAAATAAAAGGTGGTAAAAGAATAAAGAAAGGGAAGAAGATAAAAAAAGATAAGGAACGTGCGAAAAAGACGTAATCCACTGGTCAAAATTAAGAGTTCCATAAATGTCACTTTTGACATTACAAACTGTACAAAAACTTGTCATTTTGACACAATCGTAGAAAATAGTATATTGTACAACAAGTTGAGAAAAGTGTAGTTTTTTCGTTCATCGCTCGAGCTTTTTAATTGAGGAGAACCCGAGATATTAAAACACGCCGAACACGTAAATCAATTTTTCACGTATTGCACATGCTATTTTTTCACGTACTGTATGGAAATGCTTAAAGATGTTGATATAAAAATATCAAAAAGCATGTGAAATATTCATTTAAAAACCAAACTGTGCGTTGCTATGCAGTAAAGTGTCTCTATTCACAAAAGTAATACTTTTCTAAACGATTTATCGTTGTTCCCCAGAAAAGTATCGTTTTTCTAAATGATTTTCTATTCAAGAAGTGTAAATAGTATATTACATACCGAGGTGAAAAGGGTTTCGTTTCTGTCGAGAGGGTAACTTTATCTCGAGACAGGAATGACACTTTTCACCGTGGTATGTATACTATTTTACTCACAATCGGTTTTTTGTTATTATTTATTTAATTAGGTAAGTTGCAAATAATACGTATTTTATCGCAGTTTAATAAGTCACTTTAACAAAGGAATCTGCGACGCTGTTGCTAGGTAACATGGCACGTTCATTGAAAGTGTCGTTTGGCTAGCCGGGAAAGATTTTCCCGGCTAGCTGGGGAAGTAAAGTAAACAATGACTCGCTTTCCTACTGCTTTGAAGGTTAGAAAGGTCAACCCGCTGACGTCATTTTAACTATTGTTTATAAACACGTATTAATGAAAATCATACATAGTTGCAAAGTTATTATTCAGTTAAATAATTGCAAGAATTGTTCTGTTTTCATTTCACAATGTTTTATATAAGCAGGATCTACCTTCTTATAATTTAGATCGTACATAAGGTTTTGTATGTACCTCAGGCCTGACCAGCGTCTTTGGCCCTTGTAGTGTTATAGCATACACATCAAGGGCCAAAAACGCCGGTTTTATTCCTTTGATACAAAGATAACTATTTGTTAGTTATGTATGGTACAAGTGAATAAAGAGGCATCTGGTCCATAAGGGGAAACTTGAGCTCATGAGGTAAAGCCGAGTGAGATCATTTTCCCGAATTGAGCAGCCACTCACAAAACTGCTGCCGCAACGGATAATCGGGAGTAAGTCCTTGTACCTTTTGGAAATGATAAGGGTACAAACCATTCATCTTCAGTGTGCGCCAAACCAAGTTCTGAGAAACATTAGCTTCCTGGGCAATTTGGCGTGTACTAGTTGTCGATTCAGCATCTACCCTTTCCAATAATTCTCCTTCAACATCAACCGCTTGTCGATTTGGTCTTCCACCATCATGGACCTTCTGTGGTTATAAATTCACAGTCTCTCTTCCCCGTTGAAAAACCCGGAGAAATGTATTTTCGGAAGGAGTCGGTTTATTTGGAATTTTTTCTAAATACATACGCTTTGCTCGTGCAGCGCTTTCATCGGCAGCTCTATAAACTATTATTATGTCCATGTATTCATCGTTAGTGTAATTCACCATTTTATCCGAACTAATAACTTAACAACCACTAATAACAAATCTTAAATGTGACGTGATCATATTTACTGAAATGTCAATTTGGCACTTTCCTAAATTTCAACGGCAACTTGCCTATTAGTTTTTTACTAGCAACCAGTAAGACAAATGTCTCATTTAATAAAACAAAAAAGACTGTTTTTCAAATAGAACGCGTATTAAATAAAAACAATAATATTTTTTATCTACGACCACTACTAAAAGTAGGCCTTTTAGCGCTAGCTTGTTTCACTAAAAGTGACGTTTTATAGTTTACCGTGTTTAAAGAAATCAGCTGTTTACTTTTAGCACATGTGCTAAAAGTGAAGCGAGTTCAAAACTACAATTTCGAACTGCAAGTGAAAGTTGTAAAGCTATTCTAGTTGCTTCTTGCGTTACAGGTAAAGCGTTTTTGAAATAATTAAAGCGTTATGTAATGAATACAGTCATATGTGGAGTATCAATAATTACATTTCGTAACTCAACCTTGACAGCACGGGCGTGGCCAAATAATCGCCAGCGGCGTAGCCTACTATTCATTATGACGCAGCGTCGCAGATGCGAACCTTTCTTAAATCGATATTTATGGATTAATAACGGTAAAATTAAGGTCGTAGATAAAATATTGTATGCAACGCGTGCTAAAAGTCGTTTATGCGCGAGACATGTTATGAAACTCAGCCTTCGGCTTCGTTTCATAATTTTCATGTCTCGCGCATAAAAGTCGACTTTTAGCACTTGTTGCATAAATAGCTATTAAAATATTTGATTTCTCGAAAACCGGAAGTGTCACGTGACTGAAATTCGGTTCCTGACCTGACATGACCATTCCAAACATATAACTTTCATAACTTTTTTCTCTATCTCTTACGGTTTGGCTGCTGAAACAGCGTCCCGCACAGACAAGTCTATTAGATAAAGGATTATTCAGCAGCTCTCAATAGTTGCTACAAAAATTATTGGGCATTAAAAGGTAAAACTATGAAGCTGTAATTTCTATTTTACATTTAATTTAAATAATTTCTTTAACTAAATGTGGTTCAGTTAACTCAAATATCCCCAATTTAAATTTAAAACATAAAATACCCACATAATTACCGACTAACTAGCTCTTATTTAACTAAGTTTTAACTCGTTGTAACTTTTTAGTTATTGAGATTTTCTAAAAATTTTACTAATAAAAAAATGTTTACTTTAGTCCCCTCTATCTACCGTACATAATCTCCTACGTACGTTATAAACCACCCTGTATAATACCTAATAGATAGATAAAATAGAAAATCGGTAGTTTTCTCTTACTTGTACTGATCTGGATTCCAAGTAGCAGTGACTTTGTTTGAAATAGATGCTAATACTAGAAGATCTTCGGTCTCCAGGTTCAGAAACCAAGTGATTATGGCTTAGAAAGCTATGTACTGGTAAAGTGTGAAGGGTATGCCGATCTCCAACCTGAAAGACTGAGTAATTCTGGCTTAGGAAGCATACCATTGCAAAGGCGATTGAGTAGTAACAATTAAGACTAATACTGGTGTTCTTAATTAAAGTAACTTTTTTATATAGTTAACGTAAAGAAATAAAAACAGACACAGGGTAATCTAGTAATACTTTATGACTTAATTATTAAAAGTAAATACCAACAAATGATTAGTAAACGACGCAGTTTACTTACTCGATGTAGATGGAATCTGCTGAATAGTTATGTGTGATACTATAGGCAACCCAGTCCGGCACATTCTTTATCTAATTAAATTGAATGAATTGTTTAATAATAATTTCAAATAAAATTAGAAGAATGCTTAACAAGATTAAATATCACTTATTTACTTAACTACCCTAAACCTCTAGAACAGCATTTGTTACTTTCATTCTTTTATTTATTATTTGCGTATTCTCGTTCTTTATTAAAAATTATTCAAAAACGTTCATAAAACTGTTATAAAATATCGTATATATTAAATTTTTCCCTTCTTTCACGCTATGAAGGCTCTTTTTTTTCTTTGGTTTCCTCTATACGAGTATTCCTACTGACGACGAAGCTCAACTTTCTATCCAACGTTTCGGTGATCTTCCTGTTAGTGGTCTTCCTATTGGATTTTGTATTTTTTTTCTATCTTCCATAGGTAATCGCCCTTCAGCCTTTCCACGTGGGCGTTTCATTCTTTTAGAATTTTAGTAAACCATTTAATAAATTACACTATGTCCTGTATGTTACACTGGAGCCTAATATCGTCGTTGCGCCTCCTATCTCTTAACTATTGCCGGTTATAGCTTTAAGTGTTTCCATTTCAGAGGTTCGTATTATCGGTTTTGTTTTTTATATCTAGTTCGCGTTAAACACGTTTTCTTCTGAGTTAGGGAACGCCAATCATCTCCTAGGCGAGAATTAATAATAGAGTGGCGCCCGACAAATAATAATAACCTCCTTTCTACATCTCTCCTGAATTGATTTAGACAAAAACACCTAAATAGAATCGCGCCTGTGTTCCATTCTAGTTAGCTGTGTGCACTTTGGCTTGATTGCTTTAAACTTTGTAGTTATCTAATATCTAGTATATGTTTCGAATGTACAGACCCGTTTATTATTATTTAATCTAACCCTGGATGATTACTCCTAATCTTTTTCCAAAAGTACTTATGAATGTCTTTATTGATGATTAAAGAATATGTTATTTATTTTTAGACTATTATAGCGCAAAATTCTATGTAGGTCGCCATTAAACTTAAATCTGTTTATGTCCGGTATCCTACCTTGACCTATACGAGCATTTTAAGTCACCCATTATAGGTACGACGTTGTCTGATAGTACTGTGTATAAAATGTTTCTGAAACTGCATAAAAATCTTCTATTTCATCACAATATTTGCTTTAAACTTGTGTGTATACACTAAATACATGGCGGTTTTTGTTATTTAGTCTAAAAGTTACTCTTAAAATTCTCTCGTTGCAGTATATTATACATTCAATTTGAGGTTTGTAATTTTTTCTTAGCCAATTTAATTCTGCTCCACTATTGACATTATCCTGCAAATCATAAGAGGCTATTTAATATGTTTAATACATGAACGGGTACATCAATAAATACTGTTAACTAATTAGTAACTGTAAGTTGTTAAAGCAAGGTTAAGCAGTTTATGGTTCATTACTACCCGTACTTACAATTTTCATTTCATAAATAAATTATGATAAACTTCAGATATCAAATAAATATATTCTTTTCGATTTATCAGAGAATACACCTCATGTACAGAATTTTCGATATATTTTTTTCCAACGGTATCTACTTAATTTATTAGATGCTACATAAGTAATCAGAACTACAACTTATTTAATACGGGCATATATTTATATATCCATAAATCAAACATATAATCGCCTTTATTTCCCCTAATATAAACGTTTAATATCGTTTAAAATTTATTGCTCCGACTCAACTGGATGTCTACGTGGATGTTGTACTTCATGCAGACGACGTAAACGCGTACATTTAACCTTCATGGAATGCATTAAATTCTCCCTGATTTAAATTCCAGCAACATAAACTTGCACTCTGCATTTTCAGCATGCTTTGCTTGTGTCCCGTTATGCGGTTAAAATTACCTGTTGAATTGGGGCACTGTATTCTTCCTGTACATATTTAAAGGCAGGGAATTAAACTGTGTTTAGTAACCGTGACCCACTTAAAAATACAGATCCGCAGTTCTTCATTCTCGTCGGTTGTGTGCCTTTGCACTAATTTATTTGTGAATACTTACTTGCTTTGACAAATTAAATCAACTTCCTTTAATGTACTTTCATTCATAAAAATCGCATTGTAACTTTCTAAAATGGTAGTATATACTGCGTAAGAAACGGCCTTATAATAAGTTAATGGTAGAGTTCATTAAACAATACAATTTTGCCAATCACAGGGCATCGGCATCTTCTCGTTGAAGAGATTTGGGCAACAAGACCCAATGGTTGCCAAAGCCGGATTGGAGAAACGCAGTAGGTTACACCCCATATATATGTGACTGTTTCTGACCTAGAACCGGGGGTTGTACCACTGAACTATTTAACTCTACTATATAAAGTTTTGATAGCTAACAGTTTCATTTAATAATGGCTGAGTTTAAGCCTAAGTTTTGGCTGAGATTTTTCTAATAATAACGGTCGGCCTGATTTAATTAACTAAAATAAACCAAATATAGATTAGCTCCACTGCACAGTACATAAATGATCTGATAGTCTCCTCCTTGCCGACGTTCGTTTAATAGTTTTAATAAAATTATAATTAATTTCTCACCCTCTCATTTAACATTTCATCATCTTCTCCGGGTGCTCGATTCCTCTTTATCTTTCAAAGCCTTCCTTACTTCTTCTTAGGTTATTTCTGGGCCGCCATTCATTATTGTACATTTTCTAATTGGGTTAGAAATTATTTCTATTTTCAGTTGCTTTGCTTTGCTACGAGGCAATGTATCGAGAGATAAAAAAAAACTGTTCCTCAGCGGGCTGTGGAAATTCAACACATGAATAATATGTTGGTGACACTGTACGTCAATGTCAAATTCGAGGTTAGCAGGTTAGGATTTGCGTCATTTTGTGTTAAAACTGACGGAAAACCTAACCTGATTACCTCGAATTTGACATTGACGTACAGTGTCACCAACACACTATTCATACGTTGAATTTCCACAGCCCGCTGAGGAACAGTTTTTTTTGGATTTCTCGATAGAACTGCTCTACTACTTTTAATATCTGGTCACGACTGATAACTTTTTCCCCATTTTTATTTATCAAACAATGAATTTGCTTTCTTCCTAAATTCGAACATAGACATTTCATGTTCCTAGTGTTTTCTATGGTTTCCTTTATTAGTATATGGTTTTCCCTCTGTATCCTGTTATCTTCATTGTTAATTTGTTGTGCTCTACATATTCAATTGGCCTTTTTTTGTGTTTTGCGGTAATATCCTACGTTTTGCTGTTTAGTTTTTACTGCTATTGCCAATTTCTATTTGCCTGGATTTTCCTATACCCGTAATTGTTTCTTTCATACTTTCTTTTGTACCTGTTCTCAATTGTTGATTTACTTGAACGATATCTATTGCGGGGGTGTTTGTTCACTGAAATAATTTTAGCTTTCCATCTAGTGTTTGTGTCGTTTTTGTCGTGGATTCCGATTTGTCTCCCAGTGGTGATTCATTTTGTTCCTGTTTAGCACCTGTCTTAGCATTGAAATCTCCCATAATGATCTTAAAATAAGTTTTCAAGTCATTGTAAAATGCTTCTATATTTTTCTGTATGAATGTAATTAATGTTGTTTTATTGATTGTTATATGGATGGAAATTATTGAGAAATTTTGTGTATAAGTAAAGCTACTCCAGTGTTGCTACCTTCCTTATAGATTAAGCTATCTCTTGACGTTAAGACTAGACATTCTTCTGGTTTTCTTTTCATGTCTCTTTTAGCACCCTCTCTCTTTTTGGTCTTTTAACTGTTGTCGTAGTCAAGATTTCAGAAGTGCTGGGGACTGGGGGACCTTATACTAGTATTTCGTTAAGTTAGATTTGTTGAAAGTTTAGGATTATCAAATTCCAAGCTGGAAAACTATATATATTGTAGTAGTTTCTGCCCTATCGGCTATTGTAATATTGATAATTTTGTGTAAAATAAGTTACTCTATCTCATATGGATCGAGTTTCTAGATCCTAGTAAGTATTATCTTGATTTAGTATAAATTATTGGAAATACATTTGATATCAACTTAATCATCATGTTATATTTTTAATAATTTAAAATTGCGAACACTTTGAATAATGCCACTGGTATCGCCACAATACTCACCATTTCGCAAAAGAAAATCGCTATTCCTCAATTATCAGTGATTACGTAATTAAAGCGTTGCCTAGGTGGCAGCAATGGCAGTAAGTAAAGACAGATCACAAACAAAAAACACTCGAAGACGCGTCTGCCGGAAGTGCATAAAAACCGGCTCCACTTGCAATTCACTAAAGTCAATCTTTTAGGATAAACTTTCCTTACCTTTATGTTGCTTTTCTAATGGAAAAGTGGGAAACTAGGGCTTTAACTCGAGCTCCCATTGAGTCCCACGATACTTGGGCCCCTCTTTGTCCGTTGGCCTGCAGATACAAGCCGCGGATGCCTTACAGAACGACGTCTGTTGCTCTAACGCTCCGATAACGCCTCCAATTCAGCCGTTGTCTCAAACCTAGAGCTCCAACGCTTTCCCACAAAGGTCGCTGCCTATCTCTAGCTCACAGGGCTCCAATTACACTGCTTGAACCTCGTACACAATCTCGGAAAAACCAGCTACCACTCGATGCACAAATTAAACACTTTTTATTAATCTCTGCAGAAGTGCTACGAATTAATGCAACCTACTACCATACTTTGATATACATATTAATATTGTGATATACATTTAGCGATAGAAGCCGAGTAGCGCAGTTTGGTAGGCGCTAGACTTGCATTAAGCACGCCCTCGGTTCGACCATTCACAGTCGGGCACCAAATTAACTGTGCTCTACTCAGAACTACAGACCTAATAGATGCAGTTGCAAGGTCAACACATCACCATGATACACACCTCACACAATGGTTGCTGCCCAAGTACAAAAAGCGGGCCAACTTTGTATCCCGAATCCGGGGCAAGTTGAGCATTGTACCGCCAGATGGAAGCGCATAAAGCACCAGCCTCTATACCGGAAGGTAAAATGAGGTTATCGATAATACATACATACACATATATTTAGCGTTGATTTCAACATTGAATATTTCTTTCATAACGAAGATGATCCACATTTTTTTCGGGCATTTAGGAAGTAGGAAAGTAGGACATCTTCATTTATGGGCTCCCTTTTTGAAGCTCCCGATTAATTAAAGTAAGCAAATTCTTTGTTGTACACATATTTTGATCTTGCCGGTAGTAAATTCAAACATGCCTCTTGGCCCGAAACTTCCATTAAGGTACGTGAATGGTCAATTACGTACCTCGATGCATCGATGCGTTCACAGCAATAGTTGATCGTTCAATATAAGTTTTCTAATCCATTATTTAGGTTCTTAAAAATACTAGCAAGACCGATATTACTCGATGTTTATACCACCGGGCGACTTTCAAACTTTCGTGCCAGAGGCCTTCGGGCTTATAAACATGTCACCCTCAAGCGGGCATAAACATCTTCATAATGCCCTTGGTACATAAATAACTAGTAATTTACCATTTTAATTTTTAGTAATAAAATACCTTGAAAATCCTTTAAAAAACAAAAAATATTAAATTTTCGTTTATCTATTAGCTCGCTTATCATTATTCCAAGTTCAGTTTTGTTATTTGCTATAAGATCCACATCTGCATATTTTAGATCACTTTCCCTTCTGCCACCTTTGTCAAGTTCTACTTTTCTTCAACTCGGTCCTTGAATATATTTTCCACTGCCAATTGCCAAAGTGAACAATTTGGGCAAGATTAGGTGGCCATGTCTCATCTCTATTGTCATTTTGTATACTATATCGGTTATGTACAGTGATGACTATAATTGGCCTAACGGCTGTTCGTGGAGTGCGGAATAAAATTAAAAAATAAAATGTGGCCGTTACCGATTATCTTCTTGGGAGTAGCGTTATCAGGTAATTTTTGTATTAAATTCAATGCCACTAAACATTTTCCCAACACTAGTTTACTCTTCCGGTTGATGCTGTTATGGTACCCACTTTACTACGATAACAACTCTACACTCAATTAATTGCTATTTATTGACTCTTTAATTGATAACCGTGCAAGCCTTAATAAAGAAACCACGGAAAATTTATAGAAAATGGTTTGCACTTAAAACAAGACTCTTTTTCAATTTTAAATAATAAACTTCTCATACGCAGCTCTTATGTAAGTTCATAGAGATAGCACAAATGAATTTGAAATCACAACAAAATGTTGGTCCCTAATGAGTCAAATCGAGATTATTTTAAAGCAACGAAGCATTTATAACAGCTTCCGCAGACAAATATGGAAATAATGTGATTTCCACCAATGTTTTCTCACTTTTAGTTCTGGAATCCTTCCCACTCTGTGCGATATTGATTGCTGCCATCGGAGCACTGTTTACCCTGTATTACTTCAGGTAAAGACGTACTTGCACACTAAATTCTGATATATGCATTTTTGTTATTTGTTACGTTAAAATAAAACACGCAATGGCAGATAACCTGAATTTTACAAACTGAGGTTTTATACAATTTTTTGGAAAGAATGATGTAGATTTAGCTGCAAATGAAATCGAATTTTCTTGAAGCGTTGAGGGGCTCCCATATTTATAGCTAGAGATTGTCGCTCCTGGAAACGCTTACCAGTTGTTTATATAAAATCGTTTCCATTTGTCAATCTAAAAATCTCTTAAATCTAACGAAATATCAAAACACAATTGAATATTTACATCTTTACAACTTAAAACTACAGATTTAACTTAAATATATTTAGATTTTCAGGATCAGCGCCTCAAAATGTACATGTCGTGCGAATTTATTTGCCTCTGCTGGGGATTCTAAATTTATCAGAATCTGGGAACGTATCTCAGACAGTTACGGTTTCATATTTATACAATTTTAACACAGTTTAAGTTACTGCGTGTCTTAGTAAGGCCTCAATTGTGCCACCTCAAAGATTTACTTCCCTGTAGACACTCTTTCGTGGGTTAAGTCTGTTGTAAAATTAGATATGCCAGGCCTAATCTTTCTGACATGTCAACGTATCTGCTTGGAATTCAATTGTAGAGGCTTGTTTGTGGATCACGACTGTGTTATACTAAATGATAACTTCCAGTGTAGCATCCAATTTATTATTTGCCAGGACTTTGTATACATACCTAACGAAGTCAACTTACTTGACGATAATTCCCCAACTTGACGCATCTTTTCCAGGGTATTAATATTATTTTTCAAATTTGTCATACATTGGGCATTTCTTTATACTTTAGAAAGGGTCCGCCGTTTTTGATTATTCCTCATTTTGAGATTGAGGACAAAATTATTTCATTGCTGGATCTGCTTTATACAGATCTAGAGTATCATTTTTATACAACATTCTGTAAAAAATCTTTTGCCTTCTATGCATTTTTGTTGTCAGTAGCTATATCTTGATTTAGCATTTCTCGACTTATAGTTATTTCGGCTAACCGTATATGTTTATGATATTTTGGATTGTTTATTGAATTTGTACCACACTATGCTTTCTTATGTTTCTTTTAATTTTTTTCAATATATCCCGGTTTCTGTAATCTTTTGACTTTGCGTGTTTAAATTTATACGTTTTCTTGTCGTCAACTGCTTGGACATCTAGAGTTAGTACCTTTTTTACTTTCTTTGATGCATTCTGAACTTTGCCAGTTTTGTTTTCATTTCTATTTTGAAAATAGACAGGATATTGCAAATTCTTATCTCGTTTGTAAGTATACAATACTTTTCCGTTTATGCTTATCCAAGTTCATTTTCGTTGCTTCGGTTCATTAAAGAAGGTGCTCATTGGACATAATAGATTTTTTTGCAAGATGTTTCTAATAGTTTTCTTGTTTTTCCGTTCAAGTTTTCCGATGGTCCATTTCTGTTTGTCTCAATTTTGCCTTTCAGATCAACCAATATAATGAAACACTACTTTTTTAAATTATTATAAAATACTCCAACCTCTTCATCAGAATGTGTTGATCTAATTTTACATAGATTACTCATTCTGATATTATTTTGATTTCCCTTATATGTGCATATTGTGCGTAGATTCTGTAGAGACTATTAACGCCATTTCAACTGTAGCTTGCATTTCTGCTTTGTTTTGAAAGAAGACGTGGTCTGAGTTTAGGGCCATGTATTTTTTCCATCTAATCGTGTTTCATATTTTTAGGATATCGGCTTTCCAGAGGTTATGTTATATGTAGTTGTACATTCGATCGCATTATTTTTAAAATAAAATTGCCAAATCGAGCCATTCAAAAATACTAATTGACATGCCAAACTAATCAGAATTGGACTGAAGATTCTTGTAGAAAAACACCTCTCAGCTTCGTTTGAAAAACATTTTATTCAAAATTATGTATTACTGCTGCACTGAATTATAACACTCATTATTTTGCCACAACTTAATTATAGACCTTTTCTATTGTCATAATCGTAATACATAAGTTAATTATCGTATATCAATATTTAATGATATGATATTTAAAGAATTTAATATATTTTGTTTTGTTTAAATAATTTTTGTCAAATAAAGAGAGACGGAAAAAATAGGAATATTTTATAAATGTAGAGCGACATATTATGAGATTCGCTAGGGGTCCAAAATATGTTTAGCTTCATTCACTCTATTTGAGATTCTTGGCAGGCTTTGCATGCACATTTTTAATGGTGTTAAGGTGCAATTGGTAATTAATAATTACCAAAGTTAAAGCAAAATTTGACAGTTTATCATTGTTCATTCATCAAGTGAATTAAAGTTGTTCAAAAAACATAACTGATCCCTCCAGTCCCACAAGAAGGCGCAAATGGGTTTTCACAAGTTATAAAATTCAATGTAATTTTAACATTAGTAACTCTTTGTAAGTAAATGTTTGGTACCCTTGTACAAATATTCATAATTAAGGCCTGCTCAGAAGCACCAATGAAGTGAATGGGGTATACTTGCACCATTGTTAGTAACAAATCAGGATTTGGGCCGTCGCAAATTATACATTTGCTACATTATTTACTACAGTCATAAAATACTTTTGTCGACATGGTCAATTTATCACATTTATGATACGAAATTTGTTACAATAGTGACATAACTAAAAATAAAACTAAAAATTGTGATTGCTCTATTGCAAAATTGGAATATATAGTCCTCCATCTTTTTTATGTAATTTTGAATTTTTATAAGGCAGGTAGATGCCAAGTTTGAAGATGTAAATATTTTTGAAATTGCGTTTGCCTGGTTTAGACTTGAACTTGAGAGTAAAATAATAAGATGGTGACGAATACAAATGTTTAGTCGAGACCTAACTTAGTTTACTACTACATGATCGTCCGCTACAACCGCTTACCTGCTACAAAATGTTGTTTTTTCTCTAACTATTCATTTATTTGCAATTTTGCAAATCTACATAACGGCAGCTTTTATTTTTAAAAAAATATGGTATCGATCCTATAAAAGCTTCAAAATAGGTGCAAAAAATCGCTTTATATACTAAACTTAACCTCAAAATTTGACATGCGGCTTCTTTTAAACATGAGAGTGCGCGAATGATATTCATTGAACCAATTTCGACGTCGGCGTCGTAAATGTCGTAAATACACTAATTGTTGTAAAATGCGTCCCGGGTGGTGTAGCTTGAACAAGCGTCCACGTACGATCAGTAGGGAAGTAACGCTCTTTCTGGTCACAACTTGGATGGGAGTTTCACGGCTGCTTCTCTCGGCGCCTGGTGGTACGGCTGCCACGGAAATAGTTGGTCCCGGATGTCATAATAACATCATGATAGTCGTTAGTGGGGTTGGAAGTCCCCTAACGGCAGTTGGCATTTTTAAAAATCAATTTTTGCGACATTTGCCTTCCCAACCTTGGTGACAATAAATATGGAATTAAGGTAATAACCGATTTCTGTTAATGTAAAAACAGCTAGTAATGGTGACAGTAACAGTCGATTCCCAAAATCCCTAAAAAAGAGTAATTCAGCACTCTGCTCTTAACAAAAATTTTCACAATTGTAATGTAATATCAGAGCTGAGAATTACAAAATTATCAATATTTAGTTCAATATCCAAAAGCCAATTTAAAAACTATTTTTATCACCTTTTTTTCTCCAAAAAATAATTTGGAGTTTTACATTTTTGCTCAGTAACTGATATTAAACGGCGTAAATCCTAAATGGCGGATAATATTCACACTGTAAAAATCTAGCAATAAAGTCTTACCAATTTAATGTCAACTTACTAATAAGGAGTTACTGGCAGTCTTAAGTTATATTCATTCGGGTTTGCTTGTCGTAGGATATTTCTAACAAATACGATGTTAAGGTGTAGTTTAAGCAACAGAATAATTAAATAAGTTGTGCTTGTTTCTTACAATATTTTATTCCGATTTTTTAAAATTCGGAGGTGGATGTACATTTCAGACATATTGAAACGAGGTACGGTGTTATCAAGGTTACGTTTTCAGCTAAAATTAAAGCACTGTGTTGCTATAGGCTAACGTGATTGTACAAGTACCACACAGTACTGCTTAGTTTGTATAACCTTAATTATTTATAATTTGTGAATATTATCCAAAATTTAGTATTAACCCTGTTGTTTTGATGTAAAGCAACATAACTATAATAAAACTGCATCAAATAGTCAGGGGTTATATCCCGAGTACATCAAGTTTAATCGGTTCAACTGTGTACGTGCCATAATTTTAAAACTTTTGCTCAGCTAATGCCGTGAGTGTATACCAGTGGTCGCCAACCTGTCGATCGCGAGCTACCGGTAGCTCGCGGGGGCAATTCTGGTAGCTCTCACAACGAAAATACAAAATCAGAGAAGCTTCCTAAAATTCCACAAAAAAATCTAATTGTCATAATATTAAACATAAACAGCGGCAACGTTGCGGCGAGCGATCTGCCGCTGACGCCATCAAGCTAGAATCGGCTAGAATCGGCTAGAACCGACCAGCCGGACCAGTGCGTTAGTGTTCGAGAACGATCTGGATTGCTTTGAACGGGATAAATACGCACGGCGCGGCGACATTGCGCTTAGTTTAAAACTGAACGCGTAACCAACGTCCAGCGGTTGGGTTAGTAGTGAACAACAAAAAATAATATTATGGCAAGCAGTTGTAAGAAGGTAAAGACATACCACTTTCATTCGGAATGGGAAGAACAATACTTTTTTACAGAAGTTAAAGATAAAAATGTGTGTTTGTTATGTAATACTTCGGTCTCCGTTGCTAAAAAAGGAAATATTGAGAGACATCATAAAACTGTACATTCTAATTTTGAAAAATCATTCCCACTACATTCTGCCGCCAGAAAGGAGAAACTGAAACAGTTAAAAAAGCTGTTAATTGGACAACAATCAATATTTTTAAGAACAATCGACAAAAATACGGTTGCAACTGAAGCATCGTACCGTGTGTCCCAGATAATTGCACAAAAAAAGAAACCTTATGAAGACGGGGAAATGATAAAACAGGCGTTTTTAGAAGCTGCTGACTCGTTATTTGCCATCTTTAGAAACAAAGACGAGATAGTTTCAGCTATAAAATCTATGCAACTTTCTGCTAATACAGTGATGAGACGTGTAGAAGTAATGAGCAATGATATTTTTTTACAGTTAAGAACTGACTTAGATAACTGTGTTTATTTTTCACTTCAACTGGATGAATCAACAGATGTCGTTGACACTGTCCAGATGGCCGTATTCGTCAGGATGGTTTTTAGTGATTTTACGATTAAAGAAGATCTTTTGAAGTTTATTCCACTGAAAGGACACACTACTGGACAGGAGTTGTTTTCTCATTTAAAAAATATTATTTCTTCCGAGAAAATTCCAATATCGAAAATGGTAGGCTTGACAACCGATGGCGCTCCAGCTATGGTGGGTTTTGATAAGGGTCTGGTGGCGTTATGTCGTAAAGATGAAACTTTTCCGCAATTTCTCTCTTACCACTGCATTATCCATCAGGAAGCATTATGTGGAAATTTCCTGAAACTAAACAACGTTATGAAACTGGTGGTAAAAATTGTGAACAAGATTAGAGCTCAAGCGTTACAAAGAAGATTATTCAAAACCTTGGCCGATGAAGTTGACTGTCAATACGGGGACCTACTCCTTCACTCTGAAGTCCGATGGTTAAGTAGAGGACGGGTGCTGAAACGTTTTAATGATGTCCTATCTGGCATAGTTCAATTTTTCAAAAAACGCGATGAACCGACTCCGGAACTAGAAAATTCAATCTGGCTTAGAGATTTTGGTTTTCTCGTGGACATTACCGAGAAATTAAACGAACTTAATTTGCAGCTTCAGGGGAGAGACAAAGAACTAGCAGAAATGATTTCTGATATAAAAGCATTTATCAAAAAGCTGGAGTTTTGGGAACAAAACCTAATTAACAGCGATGCCAAGCATTTTCCTATTCTTTCAGAAAAAATATCTCAAAATCCATTAGAACCCTATGACAGCAAATATCATGTAGAAATAGTTTCTACCCTGAAGAATAACTTCAAAAATCGTTTTAAGGATTTCAACGAAATGGCTTTAGTAGCGCAGTTTGTTGTTTCACCCTTTATGGAAATTGATATCCAACAGTTTGCAACTTGTGTTATGCAGAACTTTGGCGAAGACATCGCTGCAACAGAAATGGAAGTAATTGATTTTCAAAATGATTTAGCCTTAAAATCGTTAGTCTCAAGTACCAAATGTATCTGGCCTATTGTAAGTAAAGACAAATATTCAGTTCTATGCCGTGTTGCCTTGAAAGTGAAAGCATTATTCAGTTCAACCTATTTGTGTGAATCTTCTTTTTCCAATATGAAGTTTATTAAGAACAAATATCGCAATCGACTTACAGATGAACATTTGGATAATTGTATTCGAATGGCTGTATCAAATTATACTGCAAACATTAAAAAAATTATCGATGAGTCTGAGTGTCAGCCTTCTCATTGAACGTGCTTTTTTATTTTTCAATGTTTATGTTCATGATAGTGCGTTACTTTTTTGTTGTTATTATTAACTATTTTTAAATCTTACGTGACATGCCGTTGTGGCTGGATAAAAGTTTGTGTTTATTTTTCAAACAACTTCGTTTGGTAGGTAGGAATGTAGTTATTATTAGTACCTATGTATTATGTATTACCAGTTAAATAAATAGTAAAATAAATACATATAATGATAAATTAACTGTGGATTATTTCATTTACGTTGCGTTACGTGGCTTCCGTGTGGGTAGCTCGCTGTTTATTCCAAAATTAACAAGTAGCTCAACACATTGAAGAGGTTGGCGACCACTGGTGTATACCAACCATTGTAGTTCACTACCATTTAGATTTAGTAAAATCAACCAGCAAGACACGACTTGCCATCTGTGAATATAAGTGAAAAGCAATTCGGTCTTACAATCGTGATCTGTTAGAGCAACTACTTGAAAGGAAAGGAAACATTATGATTTTGTTGAGGCTGTTATTAACTAACATTCAAGTTGGGTATTTCAATGTATTTGTTTAAACTGTCGGTATGCATCGAACGCTCTTAAATGGGACAATATTGTATTGTATATTTTCTAATATGCTGTTAGCTGTTAAATGCTGGTTTCTGTTTGAATAAAAAACATTAGTTAATTTAGAAGGAACACAAACAAAAATCATAGTATGAACAATAATGTAATACTGTTGTTTTGTATTAATAATACTTTTTTGAGATATTGTTCATATTACAATTTTATTTTGCAGATTGTATATAATGCTATACACCTTCTTACGGTGCTGTTTAGTTTACTCAATCTATGAGAATGACTGCTCTTAACTTGAGTTAGATCCATGCATTATTCAAATCATTACTTGTGATAGTTTATCAGCACACTAAAAAATATTTATAGGTGACGTGTCCCTGGCTCTTACTAGGCGGTCTTCGTGCATTCTAGTGATGTGGTTGTTGCATTCGTCGTAAAAAACGCAGCACACAAAAAGAATCACAGATATAACCGAAATAATATTAGTAGCATAACATTCATGCTTATGAATATTGAGGCTCCAGTCTTAAACAAACTAAATAATGAGGAAGTAATCAATGTTTTGGTCGAAGAAAGCGATTTGTTTAAAAGCTCGCTTCTATATTAAGCACCGACATATTAATATCTATCTTTATGAAAACAAAAATAAAGGCGGATATGTAGGCCCGCTTTTTCAAAAAATATGATGTTTCACAATTTTTTTCTGTCCAATACCAATGACCAGGACCAGGAACTAGTTGCCATTAGTTTTTATTTATCCTAACATGTACATATTATGTATTTTTACTTAGACAAATATTAAATGCGTTTGAAAAATACGAATAAGTACTTATTTATTATAGCTCCCTTAGTAAAAAGTGCCTAACAATTTTTTTAATAAAAATGGACCGGGCCGGTGTTAATGGTTTCCCGGGCCGGTTTACCCCACCCCATCCGCCTCTGTATCTGTATCCATGTTTTGGTCCAGTTCTTCTATAAGCAAGCTGCGTACACTGCACCGTCGGAACTGCCAAGTAAATAAGTTCATTTCAATATCCATAACTGTAGCTGTATCTAATTGACTCCATTTGTAGTTACATAAATATTCCCAACTCTGCGACTGAATGTATAGCAGGAACGACTTGACTTACAGCTGCCGTGAAATCTCCAATCATCAACCACCTATTACGCACTGAAGACCAGCTCTCCTCTTTAACACTAAGAAATCACTCCACGGCAGCCCTGATTCAAATCAACCTCAGCTGCAGATGCTGATCACTTCTTATATAGTTTCAATTCAGACACCATTACTGCTAACAATCCCAGTCTACCGGAATTGTCCTGCTTGTAACAGCCAACAAGCCACCAGCTATCCAAACCGCTCTCCCTCATTATCCAATCCAATTATTATAGAACAATACAGACGTCCCACAAGAACACTGATGCTACCCAAGTCAAAGCAACTCAGATGAAGTTCAGAATCAAAAAGATACCTAACATTGACTTATATATAGTTTATCCAAATCCTCTGCAGATATTCTTATTCCATGAAGACTATTGAATTATTCTTAGCTATTCTCATTATTCTTTATACCATTTGTCCTCTTCTATATTATACAGTTAGTTTTTTTTAATTCGTTTTTATCTTCATTTCACTAATTGTAATTACAGACACCCCTTAATACCCCAACCAAATAATATACTTACACCTTTTATTAAAGGGTTTTTATTATTTCAAATTTACTTTTATTACAAACACGTTTTACATTTTGGAAAAAAATTGTTGTTATTTATAATATATTTTCAATTTTCCTAGCAATAATAATTATTATACCAAATTTTTTTACAAGCTAACACTCCTGGATACATTTCTATATATGATATATTTTATTCTGATATTTCATAATTGACTTTTTCAAATAATCATTTGAGTCTGGCTTTTACTTCACTTATTCCGATTGTCATTTAATACAAATTAAGATCTAAGCTCTGATATTACCATATTTATGTTGTTTTAATGCATAAATCCACCTTGTGTACTTTTTAATTACTAATTAATTTATTCTTTCAAAATAATTTTCTAACTAGAACTACTATAGATAATTAGCAGTTTCATGAAGCTATCACTGCAATACCTATATATTTTGTAATGCTGGTTAGCAGTACTGTAAGAATCTCTTGTAAATTGCGCAAAAATTCCAACGAGAATCAAAATCTTGGAAAAGAGATCTCTTTTCTTTTAGATGATTTTAATATAATTATTTACAAACAACTTTCAGTTTTTAGAAATAAGATTCAAACATTGTCCATGTCTACATCCTCACTAGCCCCGATGCGAATATAAAAGTAAACATCATTATTATACCCCTTTCATTAGACATTATCCTATCGTATATTAGCTGATTGTTTGTGAGTACAAAGAAAAATGATGCAGCTCAAACAGAAGCAGAAGCAATTGTTACTTATGTAAATTGGTCATAAACATATACTTCGTTGTTCCACCACTTAATCATTTATTTAACAACTGATCACTCGATTTTCTTGTTCAAAAAGAAATCTAGTCTATAGCAATTAATTGCTTGTCCAACAATTTGCAATAATTACCAAACTGAAAGGGATCTAGATAGAACGTACTTTAAAAAAGTATTTTTTAAAATTATAAACATATGGCTAACAGGTTCTATGTTGCATGAAATGAATAATGAACCCAAGTAAAAAACCAACAAATTTGAAACAGATCGTCAAACAACATTCCAGCATAGCATAGGTATCATATGAGCAGTATGTCAATAATCTCTCAAAGAATGTTTTAAGAAACATTTCATCATATACATGAATTTGAACTAACACTCTCGATTTCTATAGCCAAGTCATACAGAAGGTGTATTTCTAACAGACGTATCAGATTTGAAATTTATGAAGTGAATGACCGAGATAAACTGCATTTAAAATTGATTTGAATCAGTTGTAGATATAATTCAAGAACTACGTCTGAAAGCAATGGTACTATCTCAGCAATACAATGAAATGTTGAAGACAAATATGCTTTAATGTCTATACCAATTAGTTACGCATGTACACTTCAAGTGCCCTCAATAAAAGCACCTTCCTCCAGCTGATAATTCTCTTACATTAAATATTCTACAATCAATCGTAACAGTGACCACTCTGCACCTTGAACAAATCAAAAACTTGAACATAACACCAATACCCCAATGGTGTGAAGCTCGCAAACATATCTTCACAACTGGGATTGCAAGTATCAGCAGTATCAGAATATACTTATTATCTGTACAGAACAAATCAACTGCCAGATATATTAGACATTATACTGCACAAAAACTTAAAATTCCCAGTTAATCAGACAGTACCTCAGGAATTAGACTCAGACCATCTACCTGTTGTATTCACCCTACACATCTTTCCATGTTATTACCCTAACTTACCGAAACTAATAACGACCCAATTGACTGGGATAAATTCAGAACAAAAATGGAAAATTAATTAACATGCCCCACTAGTTTTGTTTTAACTGAATATATTGACAAGACAATAGCACTATACAATATGACATCTGCTCAGCCCATTCAAAATACAACAAAGAAAATTTGACCACATCATCATCCAAACAGCCAAAACCTCCCAACGTACATGCATAGCCTAATTAAGGAAAAACATAAGACCCGTAGAAAATGGCAAAACTCTTATGACCCTGTAATTAAAGCCAATTTGAATAGACTAATCAGAACCGTAAGACAAGAATTAGAACAGTATAGAATCAAAATGTACAATAACTACATGGAATCCCTTGATACAGGAGACACCAATATGTAAAGAGCCACATAGACAACCAATACTGATTCCACCACATCGAATAAATGGTCAAACCCACTCACCATAATGGCCGTCAATTTGATCAAATTGACCATTATGGCTTAAAACTAATAAAAATTGTAGTAATTAATTAATTTTAAATGTATTTCTGGATTTTTAACATGTAACCTGGTGACAGGAAAATCTAGCATTACTTTTGTTGTGTGATATGCTGCTTCGTTGTACTGCTTTTGTAAATTTAAAATTTGAAATCTAGTCACATGTTTTGTGAACTACATGTGCCTTTTCGGTTATGTACCACAAGTTGTTAGGTCTTGAGAATGGTATAAATAAATATCGAAACTGTCGACCTTAGCATCAAGTGGTTTTATTTCAACAAACCATTAATAGCTCTTGTAATCGTTGCCCAAGTACTGAGATTGGTGTTGACTATAACCCCTTTCCCAGTCAAAATCTTCGCATTGTGTAGTAACCACCGAGCTGTGAAAAGGACTTTGTTATATATATATATATATATTGAGATGGTTTATTGCTCGCAATTTAATTCTATATGCATAGAGAAATATTTAACAATGTCAATTAAAGCACAGAATTGAAATATTTTTTTAATTGCAATCTAGACAGTAGTTGTTAAATACATTGGTAATAAGATTCAAGAAGCATAATTCGAGGGATAAAGGCTAGCATAAGAGAAGCAGATTTCGGAAGAATTGAATTTGAAGTTTGAGTAAAAGAAAGATTTAAGATGGCTAATATAATATAAGTAATATGATAGGTTTGAGAATATTTGAAGCCGGACCAAATGTAAGTAAATATGTAATGCAAAAGGTTGGTTATGTGCATAATGAATATGAGCGTGGAGTTATTAATAAACGTACGGGCCAGTGAAAAGCAAGCAAGCTGAAAGGTAGATGAAAATCAAGGCAAGATAAGATAGAATTTGCAAAGAGCAATGCAGAAAGAGGATGAAGAATAATTAGTGACATGGTTTAAATTGAACTCAAGTGCCAGTGCAATTTAAAACTAAGTGTTCATAGCAGAGCAGTGATAAATAACATTTTATGTGACAAGAAAGGACAATTTTTATGTATAAGAAATAAAGACAATTTCTAGTTTTAAGCAAAAAACATGTTAATCAAACTTTATTTTTTTATGTGAAATTATAACGAAAACTTATTTTCTTTGAACAATATTAGATCGCGGTTACTAGGTAACGCGATGCTCTTTTGTTAAAAAATATAGTGAAATAATTCCTGTAATGTCAGCTTTTGGGCAAATGATACTCCTGATTTTTGGTTTTTTTATATAAGAAAAGTTATTTGCAAGTCTAAAAGGCGTACAAAGTTATTCTACAAGTCACCGGGCATTTGTGGAAGTGTTATTAGAAGTTTCTCCGCCGAAAAAGTTTATAAAATTGTGCAAGCCAAGATCGCGTGAGTTCAGCTCCGACAACCTGGAAATTTCAAACTGCGATACCAGTACATTCCAATATCAGAATCCAGGGATCTCAAGTCCTACAGGTCGGGAAGAGGTGTAACAACATCCGAGAAGAAGATTTGGTGCCAAGGAAGCGACTTCCAGCAAATAAGGGCGTTGGCGTCACCCGCAGCAGCTCCAGAGGCGAGGTCGGCGATATTTTAAAATTTTTCACAGGAAGCCAAGACAACAGATAGTAGCGCCTCGTTTTTACGTCACAACCTGAAACAAAACCAAGTTAGATGTTGCTAGGCAGGAGATTCGATTCAGTTTACCTGTGGTTTCCTTGCAAAATTTCGCTTTTAAATATCAAAATAAAACGCTGTATGAACCCGCGAACCTTTTGTGGTGTAAGTCAATTTTGTGAGGTTATAAATTATTAAAGTGAGTAGAGCAGTTGTACTGAAATTTTGAGTATTTGAGCTACTCTGAGTTAAATATTGTACAGAATTCTTTTAATATAAAATTCAAATTTGAACCTAACCTGAGATATCAGTCTTGTGTTTTGCCGGAGCAAGCCCATAGGATTATTGCAATTTGATCAAATATAGAACGGGGCAATTAACCATTTGATTGGAGAGTAGCCTTCTGTCCACCGTTCAAACTACTTGAACGATCCATACACTCTCGCTTTTTAAAAAATCCACTGATAAAAATTTAGGTAATCGAGCTTTGTCACGTACTACGTGCTGGACTGGCAATAAATTATTTAAAAAAAACACATGTACACTATGATACTGATCATTTTAAAAAATGCCTGCCCTGAATGAGTACCACAGAAAACTATATGAAATCCTTCAAATATGCTTAGCATTAATTAAATATCATACCAGATTAATGCTTAAAAACCACTGATCACACACAGAAGATACATTAAATTAGTACTGTACTAATATATAACGACATAATGTGATGTTTTAATTATCGTTTATGGTGGGTTATCAAATCATTGCAACAGTATATACACAGAGGCAGGTGGATTGTATACAGTTATTGGATTCAGAATGGTTTGATTCAAACTTTTAGAAGAGTACTCAAGTGTCCTGAGATAATGGCAGCAATTGCCTCAGGGACGTGTTTAAAAAGTACATGCCAAACCAACTGGTAATTATCTTCGCTATGAATGATATTCGTAATTAAATAGTCATGGGTCACTTAACCCTACCATAAGCTTTTCAAATGCAAAAGGACTAGATATTGTTCAACAAATGTCTATAAAATTGCAAATTGGGAAATTTGAAATGATAAATGTTACCAAAATTTCTGCTAGAATCATCTAAATTTGTCAAAACACTTTATGATTGTACGTTGTTTCGTTGCCATGTGTCTGAGGAGGTTTTAGGCATTAAGACCCCACGGTTGCAAAAGCCGAATTGGGGAATCGCAGTGACGTCCGTACAAGATTTTTATGACCGTTAGAGTTACTGAGGTTTAAACAAAAATGTTTGACTTACAACCAGAAGCTCTTACCTCTAAGCCACTGCAGTGGAGGTACAATGGTACAAGGTGGGCCAGAATCTAGAAACATAAATCATTTAATTTTCTGCCTAAATGATAATGCTATCTGGAAATGTAAACATGATTCGCAAATCTCTCATCGTAAAACCAAAGAGTATATAATAATACCTATACAATATAATATTCTTTGGTAGAACTAAATCTCTAATACACATGGTTGTTGCAGCCTTGTAAGTAATGAAAATTATCATATGGTGAGCTCGACACCCAACGAATAGTCTGGGTGTGGATGGATTTCGAAACCCAGTTCAACCGCTTTTGACGTTGCTGCATACATAGGAGCACTTCTTTTCGCAGTTGTTTACAACATTTTATCTCGATTTGGCCCCACAATTTGGTTAGCAAGGAGCTGCGAGAATCCTAGAAAACGGAGAGCATCACTTTTTTTACGGATTCGTTGTGAACTTCTTTGGAGGTAGAGAATTGGAATGCTGCCATCCATACTGGCTTGTTGGGTAATAGAGTCATAGTTATTGATCCAACTTTCCTCCATCGTAAAGATTCTGTCAAAAAAGTTGTCAGAATTCGTTCCGGCACAGGCCAAAAGCTCACAACAAGTGTTGACTCGATGGTGTTTGTGCAAGGGTCGAGGCAGCCATTGAGTTGAGACCTTATTCATATGCAAAACTGCATGCAGTATCGAGCTAACCAATTTTGGGTCAGTCTTTCAAGTTTTAGCCACCGTTTTGACAGGAATTTGCCTATCTTCCATCACTAACTTCTCCACTTTGGTCACAATTTCAAAGTTCTGTGTTGTTGCAGGTCTTCCATTTTTTGCATCTTCTTCAAGACATTCTCTGCTAAGCCGCCACGCTTAAATTTTTTTAACCATCAGGGACAGTCGAGAAGCATCCTGGTGAACTGTTTTCAATCTTTTAGCTATTTCAGTGATGTGAACGCCCTCTCTAGTAAAAAATGTAATCACTGCTGGATGATAAATTTTCTTCATTTACAGAAACCATTACAACACATTCTGCTCAAACGACAATGCATTTTAAATTTTGATACGAATCGAGATAAAACTTTCCAAACTGATTTACGATTGATGAATGATATTATTTTTCAAAGAGCACAAGATAAAGAACGGCAAAATTCGTTGTCCTCCTCTCGTAGAATATGATACGCATATGAAGTGCCTCTAGGACATAAAAACAGTTCAGCAAAAAGTGAAATAATATACGGTGTGGTCCTGGATGGGGTACCGCACTATTGTAAACTTTTCCATTTTTGGCTCTTCGAGAAAACTTGATTCTTGATCAAAAGTATTGCCTTTCTTGGGACGTCACAAACGGTTGTCAAACTTTTGATAAAAGATACAGAGTGTTTCAAAACCGAAGGAAAATGTAAATACGGAGTTATGTTAAACATATCAGAAACAACTTTTCACTAAGAAAATAAAAGTGCAGTAATTATTTTTTTAAATACAAAATACTTATAAAAATCTGTCATTGACATTGTCTGCCAGTATCTTGTATACAACATGCAGTGAAAGTTATATCGTTAACAAGAAGAATGATTAAATCGTGCATATTATTAAGCAACTTCAATATAACTAGTGACCTCACGATTGACATTGTCAGTCGCGAGCAACTATTTTGTGCAAGTCGCATCGTGTTCGCATCGCAGTTGCTTCAGTGTGCAGTAAAGTATATAAACCCACAGAATGAGTTTCTTGTCAGTTTTGTCGTGCTCGTGTCGTCTGAGTGAGCGGATGTCCTAAGCGTTATAATAAAATATAAGATATAAAATAGTTATTTACTATACAAGTGAGATAAGAACATTATTAATATACGTGTGTGTACGCACACAAGTATATTAATGATGCATTATCACATTGTACAAAATTTTATCTACAACTGCCTGAAATTGAGAAAAGTGCATTAAGAGAAATATCAGATCTGTCACTTTAAAAAATATTATAGTAGGAAAATGTCATTATGTTATTCATTTTACACTATTCAGTTAGGTAATGAAGCCATTACATCACTCAGTTAGGTAATGAATTCATTACATAACTGAGTGGTGTAATGAGCTAACCTAACGGAAATAATGTCAAATAAGTTACGTAATGAGTTACTTATCCCGCTGGAGTAGATAATAAAATGAAAGTGCACTCAGCTCTACATTATTTAAGTAATTAATAACAACCTATAGCATTCGATTCTACTTAAACCTTATCATACACATTTTTTTAAATATCTGTGTATTAGTAAAAAAATAAATTGTTATAATATTTAACAAACTGCACTGCCCTTATTTTGAAACCTGGAGATTTCAAGAAAAAATAGTTGGATAATTACAGTATTGTACAGTCGGCGCCTTAGAAATCGGGACACTAGACACTACTATGATATATTTTGCATGTATTTGTAAGTGTATAAACTGGGCTTTTGCAGTTATTATGGTTTTAATTGTTATGTCAGATTGTTTATTGTTTGTCAATTATGAAATGCCATCTCACATTAATGAAGTAACCGGAGCAAGAATACTCCAAAGACTAAAAGAACATATTACGTGTCCCTATTTCTAAGGCGCCGACTGTACTTTAGAATGACGTTTTCAAAATTTTCTAAAAAAGTTATAACTGAAAAACTGCATAATTGTTCACAAGAATTATGCAGATTTAGTATAAAATTCACTAACTCTCAATAGAGAAATAAACTCTGTCAAGACATTTAGGCTGTAGCACATACACACCTTGATACGCACTAACACAAGCAGTTACCTACACTTTTTTATAATCAACGGTTTTTAATTTTCTAATATTCCACCACCTATTTGACATTAATTCAATTCGCTATCTTTATATGTAAGTATAACGAAATTTCTCTGCGAACTGAAATAAACTATAATCTCATAGTTTTCACCTTTTGTATCTAATAATTTTAATCTGTAAACTTACAAACCAGCGTAATCCTGTAATATGCAAAATCTTTCTAGGTATTTTATTGCAAATTACGGCATGAGTATTGCCTAAGAGATAGGCAACCTAAATGACAGATGCGGAGACTGAAGAATTCTTTTGTCATTTCCTGCTATCCTGATATTATATTCGACACAACGTAGAACCCTGGAGGAAAGTGGACGAAGTCGAGATTGAGTTGAGTGGTTTTTTATTATAAATTTATTTATTATATTGGTTCATGTGTGCAACGGCAAACACAATACCAATTATTAGCATTGATAGGCAAAAGAATAAATAACAAAATATTATCAGGGGACAATATAATAAGTAGTACGCTTATTATCGATGATTTTTTGATGAATATTATGAGTTATAACCCCAAAGATAAAAATATGTTAATGCATTGGGATTATAACGAACTTATATTTTTAAAAAAATTATAGATTATTAGGAATACTTTGAATTATATTTAAGAAGAGAATATGATTTAAAATATATACCAGAAAGAGCGTCATAAGTACTATTTTATTACGTATCAGTGCTAATAATCAATGTTTGTTCTAAACACACTTTTTATTGCTTTTTATGCTTAAAACGCACGAGCTAACCTAAAAAAATCGATTGACATTTCTAAATTACTTCATTTGACACGTGAAACAAAACCAAGTTATCTCGCACCCAATCGAAAATCGCGAGTGCTATATTGTCAGTATGGCAGAAGGTCCTATTAACCAATGTCCTAAATTTAAAGATGATGATTGGCTCAAAATTTTACGAATTATTATTCTCTTGTTTATACCAAATACCAGAAATTTAAAGTGATGTGATACGTGCAATCCAGGGATATAAAAATTCATTTTAATATTATTGGAAAACATCAACAATTACTACCAAGGAAAGTATCAATAGTAATATTGTACATTTTTTAATAAATCATGAAGTTGCTATCGTTTGCATTTTAGGAGCTAAAGCTAAGTTCCTATACGTCTTTACATAATAGGTCGTTTTTTTTGTATTATGTGTAATAAAACCTCTGCTTAAACAATAGGTTTCAAACAGTACAGCACTACGGTAGAAAGTGTTCTGTTATCGTTTAATTAATACTATTATTTGTAACTCTTGTACTTGACTATTTATTGGGCCAGTTCTAATGAAACAGATAAAATATTATCTAGCTTAAATTTACATCAAACATCTTTTTATTCAACATAGTTCCTTTTCCGGTTAACAAATTTTTGCAGCGATCATGCAATGCCCATAAACCATTGAAAAAATCTGAACTTTGGTCTGCAAACCAGGGCTCCGCAGCGTGGATTGCCTTTTTGTTGGAAGAGATTTTTTCCTTTTAGATATTTTTTAACCTAGGAAATAAAAAATAATCGAAGGGCGCGAGATCTGGCGAGTAAGGTGCATGTTCCAACAATTTAAAGCCCAATTCGTGAACTTTTGGAAGAGCAACTCTGGACTTATAACTCGTTGCATTATTCTGCAAACAACACATTTTGACAATTTTCCTCGTGTTTTATCTACAATTTTTGGCATAATATGGTAATGGTTTTCCAGCTTCTAAATAGTATTCAGCAATACAGATACCTCGTATCGCTGTCTGAGGAAACCGCCCCATGCATCGGTAAAGCTGCATTACATTTAACATAGTTTTTTTTAATTAACATACGTGTAGGAATCTGCTTTTTATATAGGCCGTTTTTTTTAAAGATCCACCAACGTCGCATGTTCTTTGAAAGGAATACGTGGCAACATGGCTAAGGTATTTCCACAACGAGGACTCAAAATTGAGGTTAGGTTGTTAAATGTAAATTGTAAACTGGCATTTGGCCCGGAGGAAGTTTGAGTATTTGAATTATTTAAAATTAGATTTACGGTACGGATTTACCGGATGGTGTAATGTGTAATGCAGATGGGTGTTACAGATTCTGTGGGTTATCATGTTTTTTGAGGCAGGAGCCATAAAATTCCATTTTTTCTCGAGTTATGCAACTGAGACTGACTGAAAAAACACGATTGATGTACAAATGTATAAATCTTTCCATCAATTCTCACAACTGGAAGAAAATAAGGTGCTTTGTTCAAAGTGGAGTGTGGCCAAATGATAGATTTATAACCTAATTCATGTTCAACACATTCTGCATTTTGCACATTTGGCAGAAGAGGTGACTTGGCTACATTATTTGCATTTTTTTAAGTTCAGGAACAAATTTTATGTTTAATGTAAGTATATTGATGATTACACTGGTCAACAGCTGATCTTTGCTAAGTCGGACCCGCTGATTGCAAAAATGGCAATAAAATTTACCAACATGTACGGTTTCAAAGTTATGACTATAGTTATATAATAGAGTTGTTATGTTTAAATAGCGCACTTTATACTGATCAGTGTGTTACTGGTACAATTAACAATAGTAAAATTATTTTTCATTGAAAAACTAATACGTACAGTCGTGTGCAAATAAATCTGGGACAGTGTTTTTTTCACATGCAGATTCAGTTAAGAATTTGAAGAATATTTCCATGGATTTCCTCTTATCAGAGAGAGTTACGGGTTTCAGTACCTGTTAAAGTTTAATATAACTCTTTCTGATAGCAGGAAATCCATGGAGATATTCTTCAATTCTTAACTGAATCTGCATGTGAAAAAAACACTGTCCCAGATTTATTTGCACACGACTGTACATGTAATATCTAAAACACTAGAAATACATGAAAACATCTAAAAGTGTTAACCATTCCTTATTAAAGGGTTTTTCCTTTATGAACTGTACTGTCCTCCCTTTTCAAAAATCAGTAGCAGTTACCCATCATGGATGATCCCAGCGTCCTTGGTGTTGATGTTTCGTTACCCGTATTTCCTGGTGAAACCTTTCTTTTTGATTATCGCTTAATGCACCGAAGTTTTCAAAAAAAAATCTAGGTGAGGGTACAAGAAATGTGTTTTCATAGATATTCTGCATCATAGATTTTTTTAATTCCTTAGCAATTCCTTTACAAAAGGTTTTTAATTTTCTTCTTGTAATTACCAAGAAACCCTCTAACAACGGCTTTGAATGAAAACCAAGCAGCAAGTTCCTCTTCGTTGAGTTTGCGCTCGAAGCTTTCGGCGAACATCCCTTCTCTAATCTGTGGCCCAACAAAGATGCCCTCTTTAAGTTTTGCACCACTAAGTTCTCTAAATCTTTTCTTTAAATACAAAAACCCATCACCTTCTTCATCCATGACTTTCACTAAATGCTTAATCAGACCTAGTTTTATATGCAACGGAGGAAGAAGAACACTAGTTGAATTTACCAAGAGGACATATTTCACACTGATTGTCCCAAACACACACTCATTTCTCAACTGCTTGTTTCTGGTACTGCAGTGCTTATTTTTTGCTCTGCTATCCAGGGCCGTTCCTAGCTTCTTGGCCGCCTGCGTGAAAAATAAAATAGCCGCCTCCCCCCCACCAAGCAATTAAAAAATATATTTACGTTAAAAAAAATTATTAATAACAATTTTATAAAATAAAATAAAAAGAAATACTCCTATAAAATAAAATTGTACAAATACAAAAAAAAACAAAACAAATACAAAGTTTAATATCTTAGAATTTAGCTTTTCTAGCTTTGACAGACACAAAAGTGGTCACAAGGTTCTTGACATCAATTGCTTCTGCCAAGTCTCTCTCTATAGATATAATAAAAAGATCTGACAATCTTTCTTGTTTCATGGCCGAGCGTAAAAAGTTTTTAATTATTTTTAATTTTGAAAAAGACCTTTCTGCTGACGCAACTGAGACAGGTAAAGACTCAGGGGCGGACTGACTGGGGGGCAGGGAGGCAAAGTCCCCCCGGGCCCTCATACCTCACAAATGCGGGCCTCTGCTGGCCCCCAATTTAAAAATCTAGGTACATATATACTTCAGAAAAAATATTGTGAAGAAAACATGTGTTGTGTCAAGTATTTGAAGTGGTAAATTTAATAGGAGGAATACTAAAAATGTATTTGGCTTACTAAGTCGACTAGCGACATTTTTCGGCTAATCTTAAAGTGGATGGATATTTGGTGATACAGTAGCTCATGTTCCCACGTCAAAATAAAAAAAAAACAAAAAATTGGATAAACTGTTAGGCCATTTTTACGTTTTACCGATATGCCACCTGTTGGAGTAGTTTCAGTACAAAGTTTACGATTTCTCCTGTATATAGGTTTCTTTGCAGTCTTAATTTATCGTATAACACTTCAGCTATTTGCATCAAAAAATTCTAACATGCACGTAGCTTTTGGTTTTCTAAAAGGTTCAACGGAACCGCTCTAATCTCTATGCCGTCGTATGTGCAGTTTTTTTGGTCCCGTCGCGTTTAAGAGCGCTGGTTTTCAGCATTTTCAAAACACAGTCAATGGGAGCAACCAGGATATCTTCCAAAATAATTTTAATGTCTGTCGCACTCTGCCGATAGCGAGCTGTCGAGCCTGTTGCGAGCTGCGTTGTGATTGGCTACATCTGCAGGTCGCAGACAGCGCGCCTGGGCGCGAATCCCAGGTTAGGTTTTGTTTACGATTAGTCAGTCTCGAGCCGGTGTTCATAAGCGCGTCTCTGCGAGCATTTTTGGCTCTTGGGGGCCGCCGGCGCCGTGCCCGAAGGCACGGCGTCCTGTTTTCGTGCTGTTACAGCTTCATTACGAGTTCTGTGTTGAGTCGGTTCTCGGCGAGCAGTGCAAGTGGCAGGGTGTGTTTTGGGTGTTGGTGTGATGTCTTGATCGATGGCCTAAGCCGCTCATAATCATTGTTGAAGGCCTGTCTGGCTAATTGTTCCGTTACCGGTTTGGGATTTCATCTACGAGTGGGCTAATTAACGGCCTCGCAGGTTTTTGTGGTCGCCAAGGGGGCGCTGCACAATTCTTCCCGAGTAAAGAGGGGACTCGTTGGACGTCGCAGGTTTCCACCCACATCACGTCGAACGACACTATAGCGATTGGTGCTGTCTGCCTACTGCAATCAACGCTGCGCACCGAGGCCAAGCCGCCAAAATCGAAGGTATGCTCCTATATTTGTACAATAATCGTGCATGTTTTGTCGTCAGCCGGTCCGTTTAAATGTATTAAATTAAGCATATTTGCTATCGGCCGCCTAATCAAGGCCTTGTGCACTCATTTATAAATTTAACCTTTGTGTTACAAGCTCGGCCCGATCTTTGAATCATGTTTTGCCGTCAGCCGGTTTGTTTAAACGTATTAAATTAAGCATATTTGCTATCCGCCGCCTAATCAAGGCGTTGTACACTCACTGCTAAGTTTTAACCTTTGTGTTACGAGCCCGGTAATATCTTGGAAATTGTCCGTTTATGTTTTTGCTGCCAGTTGGCGACGCCGATTATACGTTGATTTACTCGTACAGGGTTGAGTAACATTTATAGATAAGGCGTCGCCAGCTGGGTTTTATTTCTTTTAGGTTTAGTCCATCCTATGCTAGTTTGTTGTATACGCTGACCACGTCGGCACCGTTGTAATTTTCGGCCATGAGTTTGGCCGAATAGATCTGTTCACTGTATTTGACTTATGATTATCCCTTGTATTTGTGCATGCTTGTTTACAGGGTGACTTAGTCACTGTGTAAAGATTGATGTAAGGTGAAGCCTGAGTGTTTGAGCATTGCAGGTAAGTCCGTTGCGCTCATCGCTGCAGTGCTGAATTTCACGAGGCTGCTACTATATTCGACTCCCGTTAAGCTTCAGGTTTCGCCAAGGTGATAATTTACAAGGTAGGCTCATTTGATTTTCCCGGTTTCACTCTGGGTCTATCCTTGTATTTTCGTTCATGTCAATGAAACCGGGTGGCGCCCTATTCAATTGTATCAATGTTGACCGCCCCTTTGGCCGTTGCCCGTAGGTAATCTCGTGAAGAACCCTCCCTCGCTCCACTGATGTTTAGCCTGCATTTTTTTGTTGCGGGTTGGGCAGCGGCCTAGGTGAGTGTTTGTCCCGATTATGTAAAATATCGTCCGCGCCAGCCGTTTCGTTTTTGTATGAGCCGGCGCGGTGTCGTAAAACCCGTTTTAGACCGTAACAACTGGGATGTGGGCTCAGGAAAAAGCCCTTAAGCGGAGGTTTGCAGATGATAATTGTCTACATCCTGTAGTATTGTTTGCATAGAAAAATACTGGAAAGTAAATTTGATAAAAAAAACAAGTTCTGAAGCTGAAGCACATGTAGTTTTGATTTTTTTAAAGAATTTGGTCCTACTCGTAGACTACAATACGCGTCTGTAGCATTAACAAATTTATTTTTAAAGTACAAATACGTATTATTTCTTAGCCACACACAGGTTTCTTGTGAAAGGGCGCTAAATAAATTTAAAATAAGCACATCGCGATTATGGGTAGGTCTTTTTCAAAACTTATTAGAAGCCTTTATGATTATGAGTGTTGATAAGGATGTCCTCGAGTCTCTCGATTTTTATTACATTTTGAAAATTAAATTAAAAGATCATCCCCACTTTTCGCCAATTATCTAACCTACTAACTTTGTATTGAAATAGCAAATATATTCTTACTTGCCTGGTCTAAAAGACGAGGGAAGTACTGTAATTGTGAAAAATCACCTTCCGAGATTTCTTCAGATCATGTTTTCTCAATTCCATCTGTCTGTCTGTCAGTACGTCTGTTTATCCGTCTGTCTGTCTGCCTGGTAGCGGTATTGTTCAAAAACCATTTTTTGGAAGAAGACGATATTTTTCATACGAGTTATATGTCTAACGTACTCGAAACCCAATATATTTTCGGTCAAATATATACAGGAAAGTACCTTAAAAAATTAAAAAAATTTGTATATTTTTGCTTTAACGCAGGAATAGATAAAAGTAATAATTTGCACATAGCTTAAATTTTTACCCTTAATGGAAATTGAACCCAACAGATACTGCGTAAATATCGTAAGATGGATAGATATATGCAGAGATCGATGCATCGCTTATATGGATTGCTCTACCAGCGTGGTCTAGAAGTTAAAGAGGCGAGACTAGCAATATTAGTAATTGCGTTCCGCTTGGCAGAACGCTTGGGAGAAAGCTTGGTAGCCCGAGTTTGAATCCCAACTACTGCAATGTGTTTTTATTTGCAAGTAAATGTAACTCCCACGAAGAAAGTTCCGTGTAAACTCCTTTACAGATTTGTACTAACTACTTTCTACATTTTCCATTAATATTAAGTAAGTATCCAGGTTTCTACGAACGGACAGGGGCCTTTTAAGGCTGAAGTCCCCCCGGGCCTTTCCCTTGCCAGTCCGCCCCTGGGTAAAGTCAGTAGAAGTCTTAAGGCAATTGCTGTATTTGGGAAAGTCGCAAGTAAATTATTTGTAACAATGTAGTTGAGAATTTTAGATGGTGTTTCAACAGATTGGAAATGTAATTTTAAATTTTTTAATTCATCACTCAATTCTACGGCGTTTACATCAGTCTCTTTTCTGACAGTGTCTTCTAATTTTAAGGATAAATCTGTACAGTGTTGTTTCATTGAATTATCGTCCATAATAGGAAATTCATAAATCACTTTGAAATTGTCACTGTAACGTTGTAATTGTTCAAAACGTTCCTGTATAGATACTTTGGCGGTATCCAATAGTAAAATAAAAATTAATCTTACAATTCAACTTTGGGTCAAGTATAGGCTCATCAGGGGTTTCATAATCAAATTGTCTTTTTTTTCGACGTGGACGAATTGTATTAGTTGGGGGAAATTCCGTTGCTATATCAAGTTCTTCTGTAGCAAGTATTTTCGCCTCTTCTATAAACGCTTCAAAACTGTGGTCATTTCTTTTCTGTTCCAAATAATCTACTAAATTTTTTAACGCATTTGAACAATCTTTTAGATTTGTATTCACACCTTGAAGTATCTTACTGACGGAATTAATTTTAGACAGAACATCATGCCAAATAATTACTGAACAAACGAATTTAAAACCATTAATTTTTAAGGCCAATGCTTGGGCTTGTTGTTTGGTGTTAATGTCGCCTGATATGTCATTTACAAGTTCTTCTAGACTAACATAAATTTTCCCTAATTGATATCGCAGAGGTGTAATAGCTTTAATTCTACTTTCCCACCTAGTTGAGCTAACAGCTTTTAATGTGAAATTTGCTACATTAGTTTTAAGTACATTCCATCTATATGGCGAAGAATAAAAATATGTATATAATTCTTGTATAAGATTAAAGAACTCCGATGTTTGCAAGGTAACATTGGCAGAATCATTAACCACTAGATTTAGGGTATGAACAGCACAAGGTACAAACATTGCTCGAGGATTGATATTTAAAATTCGGCGTTGCAATCCTACATGTTTTCCGCGCATATTTGCACCATTATCATAACCCTGTCCACGCATATTGTAGATATCCATATTAAAATCTTTCAAAAGTTTTATTACAAAATCGTATAAACCCTCACCAGTCACATCAATAATAGGAAAAAATCCGAGAAAATGTTCACAAATTTTAATTTGTTTATTATCATTTGTTATAACAAATCGAACAACGAATGATATTTGTTCGGTATGACTTGAGTCTGGGGTTGAATCTAGAAGAATTGAATAATATTTTGCTTTTGACAATAACTCCCTAATTTGTTCTCTGATTTTATTTGCTGTAAGTGAGATCAATTCATTTTGTAATCTATTTCCTAAATAATGAGGCATACGTTTATGTGAAAGAACTGCATAAAATTTTGCAAATGTTTCAACCGTCTTCAAAAAGTTTCCATTGTTTGATTCGAATAATTTATTGGATGACCCACGAAATGGTAAACACTGTCCTGCCAATAATAATATAATTGCAACAATACGTTCTAAAACATTACACCAATATTGTTGTTTCAAATTAAAAATACGTTGTTCTTGGTGATCGATTGTTGTGTAAGTACTCAATATTTTTTCTAATTCAGTCCATAATTTATAATTTTGAATATGATCAGTTGATCGTTCGTGTCTGGATAAATTATTAGAAAGATGTTTCCAATCTGAAAAACCAGCATCTGTTAACTGAATATTTTTGGTCCCAAAAATTTAGCAACAAAAGCAAAAAACGCAATTTAACTTAAATAAATTAGCCACATACGAGGTATTTTTTCACCATTTGCTAATGTTCGTGTATGATAATGAATCGAAAAGCGCCCTTGTTCTGTTAAAGGTAATGAAAAATGTTTTACTTGTGTAGGTCCCATTTTTACTAATACTTCAATTGTTGAATTATCAAGTGATTTAGGCCATGAAGCTGGGTCTTCTAAACTCCCACTTTCAATGTCCTCTGGTTCTTCTGGAGTACAAGACTCTGCCGAAGTCGATGGAATCTGTGGCTCTATGGGGACGACTTGCTGACTGTCAGGCGTTGAAACAAAAGGATCTCCAGCCGTACTTCCACTTTCTTCCTCTGCTCCAGGAGTTTTCAAAAATTGTTCTATAGAGCCCCGCAACTTCTCTTTTTCAGTTTCTTTAGACAGTTGTCTTTTTCTGTAAGCGGCTCCAGAGAGTCTTTTAGTTCGTCGTCGTTCCGAGCTTGACATCTGAATAAATTTAAAAAAGTTTTGCTTTAATTTACTTCTAGAAAACAGTCTTAATAGACTATCAAAGCAGCTATTACGTGAAAATCATATAAATTAAAAAAACGTATATCAATAGCTTACCTTTAATAACCAGGCTCTACAACACACGTTTTATTATGATGAGGGGGGCCTGGACACAACGCCCACTGGTCACAAACCCCAACTCAGAATTTGGTCATAACGCCCAACTTAGATTCTGGTCACAACGCCCAACTTGGTCACAACGCCCAATTTTGATTTTGGTCACAACGCCCAACTTGGTCATAACGCCCAAAATCGATATTGGTCACAACGCCCAACTTGGTCACAACGCCCACCGACGCCTGTTATAGGGGAGAGCTATCGACGCCACTTAAACCACCGTTTTGGTCATAACGCCCAACTTCGATTTTGGTCACAACGCCCAACTTGGTCACAACGCCCAATTTCGATTTTGGTCACAACGCCCAACTTGGTCACAACGCCCAACTTGGTCACAACGCCCAATTTCGATTTTGGTCACAACGCTCAACTTGGTCACAACGCCCAATTTCGATTTTGGTCACAACGCCTAACTTGGTCACAACGCCCAACTTTGATTCTGGTCACAGCGCCCACTTTGGATTCTGGTCACAACGCCCACTTTTGATTCTGGTCACAACGCCCAACTTTGATTTTGGACATATCGCCCAGGCGGCACAGAAAGTAAAATGAATAATAATAAATTAAACTTTTAAGGTGAGGTAATAGGTAGGAACATATTCAAGTTCCCATAAGTAGTATTAGTATTATTTATTTTTCATAATAATTGAGTGGCGTAATGCGTTGTCCAAAAAGTTTCTAAATTCGGATTATAACATATAAAGTTGTATTTTTTATATGGAACTCATAGTTAGCTGTGGCATTATGAGACATATGTCGTATGGGATCGATTTATTCATTTTCACTACTTTATAGCAACAATTCACAATTTTTAATATTTCGTCGTTTTCTAGTTGAAAACTTGTGCCATTTAGAATATACGTGATTAAACAAAGTTTTTGCGTTGTTACAATACCACCGTTTGATTGACAGAATTAATCACGTTTGATTGTTGCTTATAATATTATAGTGTCCTTCATATATCCATTTATCAGAACATTTTATTGCCCATTAAAACCTCTGCAGTTTCTCAAATTAAAAATGCATTTGCAAAAATGTAAATATTCTACTTCTATACGAAGGAGGTTCGAAAATATGAAAATGATTGAAGAAAAAAGTACTCTTATTTTTCAAAATATGCAAAAATGTTAATTGGAAGTATTTGTTATAACCTATCTATTAATAGTTATTTTTCGTTGACCGCTTGTTAATATATATATATTAATGAACTATTTTTCCTAAAAAAGGATGGATTAATAGACGTCATTAATACACTGTTTTCGATTAATACACTCTTTCTCATCAATTGACTGTTTTTTAAAAAAGGATGGATTAATAGATCTATTAATACACTGTTTTTGATTAATACACTCGTTTTCATTAATTAACTGTTTTTGTGATTTTGACGTTTTGATGATATTTTGCATGGAGGTTAGTTGTATTAATCAAATTTTTCGCCACAAAAAAAGATGTTGCGGTCAACGAAAAAATTTTGTAATCAACTAGTTTGTTAATGGGCGATTAATAATCTCAACTATTAAAGAAACTCACTCGCTATCGCTCGTTCGTGCTTTAAACAGTTTTGATTATTAATCGCCTTCATTAACACACTTGTTGGTTAAATAACTATTAACAAACAAGTATGTTAATGAGAGTGATTAATTCTAGATATTATTAATCGCCGATTAACATACGAGTTAGTTACAATATTTTTCCGTTGATCGTACATTAGTAATTTGAAGAAAATCTAATTTTATTCCATGAAGAGAATTTGACACTTAAAGTTTTGACATTAATGGTACCGGGTGACCATAAATGGTTGTGATTTTTTTCTTAGGTTGGCACTGTTTATGTTGGTGACATTGTAAGTCTATGTTAAATATGAGGTTAGCAGGTTAAGTTTTGAGTCAGTTTGTGTCAAAACTGACGCAAAACCTAACCTGTTAACCTCGAATTTGACATACACTTGCAGTTCCACCAACATAAACAAATTTTTAAAATCGTTTATTAATAAAAAATCATTCATTAATAAGGGTCATTAATATACGATTCTCTAGAGCTTGTTTCACTCTGACTATGCAGTACAGAGAACATACGACAATGTTATTTAAAGGCAAACTTCGCTTGCTGCGTTGCCGCTTGTAGACCGCACTCAGGTATATTAATTATATGCTGCTCTTTTCAAATTGACGCAGAAGCGACAAAAAGGGTTTACTTCAACAAGGTATTAACAAATAAGCCGATTGCAATACAAAAGGCGGATTTATTATGATTGGCGTCTTCGTGTTCAGTTTTAAGCAACTTGCTATCCCTGTACACTGCATAGTCAGAGTGAAACGAATTATTTAAAAATTTGACACAAAAATGAAATTTGTTTGCACTGATTTCGAATCACGTAATATCCTGGTTGCTAAGTGAGGGAAAACTCAGATTTGACAATACTCGTTTATCGTATCCCTTGATAAGTTAACTTTGAAGTATTTCATTTGGTAATACACAGCGTGGTAAGAAAAAAATAGGAGAAACCAGAAAAAAATGTTTTCGGAGCAAGTAACTGGGACTTTATGTTTGACACTTACTTTTAACCTCTTTAAATAACATTTTTGTCTATTTTGAAAAATAACCGTACTTTATTCTTGAACCATTTTCATATTTTTGAACCTCCCCTGTATACGAATATATTTACATTTTGGCAAGTGCATTTTTAGTTTGAGAAGATGTAGAAACTTGTATCAGGAATAAAACATTCTGAGAAATGGATGATAAAAAAATCCATGTGTTACAAATTTATGAGGGACAGTATATGTTATATTATACAGATTGGTGGTGGATAGTGTGAACATAGGCAGTCCATTGAGCTAGAATACAGTTTATGGGCTTTGTATGCGTTAGACAGAAGTAGACATATATGATTTAAAATCTAGTATCCTAGAATTCAGTGTTTTCTAAAAACAAAACCTTTTGATTCTGCGAATACTAGATGTTACGCGCATATAGGTATGTTTATGCTTAACGCATACCAAGTCCGTAAACTGTATTCACATACATTTGATTACTTATGTTCACATTTTCCGCCACCAATCTGTATATTATGATATATAACACTGGAATGGGAAAAAATCCTCTTACTCATGATACCACATACAACTATGAATTTCATCTACTGACTACCCACTGCATTCGTATCGAAAAGGTGCCAGAAGAACGTCAAATTACTTTTTCTACGGTCACCTCTAAAACTGACTATTAAGCGCTCACTGTCAATGCGAAAAGTTAGCGATTCACACATTTTTTCCCTAGTAACCATTTTAGCATTGCAACCACGTAAACAATGTCTTAATGAAATAATCGCGTCACTTCATTTTACTTTACGCATCGCCATGGCTAACCTGATTATTATTGTTATTCCTCATTTTTCTGGAACTGGCTAAAATTATTGACAATTGCATCACGGTGCGTCCATCATCACGCAACAGATTTATTGAGTTTGTGAGTTTTTTTGAAGTTGGAGATGGAATCTGAAGATAATTGCACCCCGCCTGAAGTATTTGAAGCGACCCAGACAGCAACCAACGAGTTGTTGCCGGCCAAATCGCGCGGCCTTTATGAACGGCGGTACAACGACTTCATCAAATGGGGTGAATCGAAATTTCAATTATTTAACAATTTTGTCATTTATTTAGGACCGTAGAAAAAATTTTGTATGTATTTCGAGTGTAAAGAGCCATTTTGGTATTCGGTTGCTAAGAGCCGTCCGCACCGAAACCTCTTATGGAGATCTTAGTGTATAGTTGCGGCATTATATCTCTGTCAATTGTAGTTCGATTTCTATGAAAATGGCATCACTGTAATCCTTGCACTTTTTTCTACAAAATAACAGGTCATTTTTTGGATATTCCGTTTTTCAACGGAAAAAAATGATTGTAACATGAGAGCGGTTTATGGGAAACGATAAATATCCGTTTATCTTCGCTTATAAAAGCAATATTAAAAAAACCACCGGTTAAATTATAGATTTTTTTATTCTGCGTCTATTAAAGCAATCCCCATTAAAATTGCTCAATTAATAAAGCCGTAATTTTGCCGCAATTATTTGCCTATAAATGTAAGATGAAACATTTTCTGTTTCTGTTTTGTAGCGTCCTTTTTCGCAGAGAAGATTACGGTAAATCGCTGTGGACTCTTTGTTGATAAAGAAATTTGTTTTTTGGGGGCTTCTGCGGACGGTACGGGGGTACGGTCGGCGACGATTGTATTGTGGAAATGAAATGTCCATATACGGCACATAAAAGACAGTTATCTCCAGATGAAGCAATCGCCGAAAACATAATTACAATGTGGAAAGTAGACAATAAGGGAAACAAAATTTTAAATAAAAATCACGACTGGTTTTATCAAATTCAGGGGCAACTACATATCGCGAACAAGTAAACTTTTACTTTATCTGCCATGGCAATAAAGTGACACTTTAGCATTATCAATCCAGCAGTATAATGTCACATTTTACGGGCGTTTGAAGAAGAATAATTTTATTTGCTATTTAATTAAAATTAAGTTTGTAGTTTTTGTATGCTGTACTCAAATAGCTTAAGCTAATAACGTTCATTTATTATAGCTTTTGCAAATAAACTTACTCTAGGTATGACTGACAATGAAGTTTTGAAATAATTTTAATTGTATACACATTTCAGTGTCCAATTAAAAATTCATATTCTCACAGCTAAAAAAAATTCTTTGGTAACAACAGTACATATTAAGTAATAATTGACCAATATAAAGTTTCGTAAAACAAATAAAGGTCGGTACGAAGTTAAGAATTAAGAAATTAGCTTTATTCTAATTTATAAATAAATAAAATGTAATAACTGATCTAAATCTAACTTTTTATTTCCGTTTTACCGACACTATGATTTACGTCTATGGTGTATATCTATAGATATATATTTTTCTAAATTTGGATGTGCAGATACAACAAGCCTCGCCGAAAAGGTTCGGGCAAGCAGGGCAATAAAACTGTCGTTACCTACGCTCTATCCCTCGCGTAGCTATACGCACGTTGCTTAGGACTTGTAGAAAAGTTAAGACGAAAATTAAAAAGTTGACCACATGTTCGAGTAAGGACGGCTCTTAAGCGAAAAAAGAGTTCGAGGATGGGTGTCCATTTTTCCATATCTCCTATAGTTATCGAGATTCCTTATGAAAACAACGAAATTGCCTTAACCTGTAGACTCTGCGACAGCGGCCACGCTTGTTCACGAAAATAAATTTGAGCCCCCTTAGCAAAAGAAAAGATAATTAGGTATTGAAGGTATCCGAATGTTAAGAATTTGCTAAGTCTTGTAATGTGTATTCTGAATTTCCACCCATTGAGTTTTCCGTTGAAATTTTAATGCCTCTAATGTTCTCTCGCGGAAGGCAAGTTAGGTTGAAATGACAGAATTGGTTAAATTGCTAGTTATCTTTATACAGATTGGTGGCGGAAAATGTGAACAAAGGTAATCAAATGAATTGGAATACAGTTTATGAGCTTTGTATGCATTAGACAGAAATAATTATATGCGATTACCATCTAGTATCCGCAGAATGAAGGTGTTTCGTTTTCAGAAAACACTGAATCCTAGGATACTAGATTTTAAATCATATGTCTATTTCCGTCTCACGCATACGAAGCCCATAAACTGTATTCCAAGGTTACTGGTTAAGGCAATTTCGATGTTTTCATAGGGAATCTCGATAACTATAGGAGATATGGAAAAATGGGGTGGCGGAAAAAAGTGCCGACGAAAAAAAGTGCGGCGGAAAAAAGTGTCGATGGGGGAAAATAATAATAAAGTAATAACTATTAATAAACATAAATTCTTAACATTAAATTTTAATTTTATTTCTTGCGTAATTATTTTAGAACAAAAGTGTATTAAGGGGCTTGAATCATTCGAATTTTTTTCGCAGCATTTTTTCGGCCGGCACTTTTATCCGCCGGCACTTTTTTCCGCGGCACTTTTTTTCTAGATTCGAAAAATGGACCCCCATCCTCCAACTCTTTTTTCGAGAAAAGCTTAATGGTTTAAACCAAAATGGGCTACCGTCTTTTGTTTTCGAGTTATAAACAAAAATTGAATTTTTCGATTTTTCGTTTTTTGATAATATCTCACTTATTTATAAAAATAGATAAAAGTAATTTGACGTTCTTCCGGCACCTTTTCGATGCGAATGCAGTGGGTAGTCAGCTATTCAAAAAAAGTTTTAAAATTCCAGTTATACCATAAAATTGTATTTTTGTAGATGAAATCCATAGTTGTATGTGGTATCATCAGTAAGAGGATTTTTCCCATTCCAGTGTTATATATCATAATATACAGATTGGTGGCGTAAAATGTGAACATAAGTAATCAAATGTGTGTGAATACAGTTTATGGACTTTGTATGCGTTAGGCATAAACAGACCTATATGCGATTAATATTTAGTATTCGCAGAATCAAAAGGTTTTGTTTTTAGAAAACACTGAATTCTAGGATACTAGATTTTAAATCATATATGTCTACTTCTGTCTAACGCATGCAAAGCCCATAAACTGTATTCTAGCTCAATGGACTGCCTATGTTCACACTATCCACCACCAATCTGTATAATATAACATATAGGTACTGTCCCTCATAAATTTGTAACACATCAATTTTTTTATCATCCATTTATCAGAGTGTTATATTCCTGATAAAAGTTTCTACATCTTCTCAAACTAAAAATGCACTTGCCAAAATGTAAATATATTCGTTTACAGGGGAGGTTCAAAAATATGAAAATGGTTCAAGAATAAAGTACCGTTATTTTTCAAAATAGACAAAAATGTTATTTAAAGAGGTTAAAAGTAGGTGTCAAACATAAAGTCACAGTTACTTGCTCCGAAAACATTTTTATCTGGTTTCCCCAATTTTTTTTCTTACCACGCTGTGTATTACCAAATGAAATACTTCAAAGTTAACTTATCAAGGGATACGATAAACGAGTATTGTCAAATCTGAGTTTTCCCTCACTTAGCAACCAGGATATTACGTGATTCGAAATCAGTGCAAACAAATTTCATTTTTGTGTCAAATTTTTAAATAATTTATTAACAAACGGACCAAATAACAATTAAAATTCAATTATAATTTTTTCCGTTGATCGTTTAGTTATAGGTTTTATTAATGTATAGAGAATCGTCTATTAATGACCCTTATTAATGAATGATTTTTTATTAATAAACGATTTTAAAAATCTGTTTATGTTGGTGGCACTGTAAGTCTATGTCAAATTCGAGGTTAGCAGGTTAGATTTTGCGTCAGTTTTGACACAAACTGACTCAAAACCTAACCTGCTAACCTCATATTTGACATAGACTTACAATGTCACCAACATAAACAGTGCCAACCTAAGAAAAAAATCACAACCATTTATGGTCATCCGGAACCCTTAATGTCAAAACTTTAAGTGTCAAATTCTTTTCATGGAATAAAATTAGATTTTCTTCAAATTAATAATGTACGATCAACGGAAAAATATTGTAACTAACTCGTATCATATATATAATACACATATATTGGTAGTAGGGCCTGGAAACGTCAGAAAACATTACGGCGCCGACATAGTCTCACTTAGAGTATAACGCGTATCGTGCGCATGCGTGAGGATTCGAACTCCGCCTTTAGAAGCGAATTTTAAACTTGACCACTTCCCCATTGGCCGGACGACGCCGCCGCGCCTGCACACAGCTCACCATTATACATTGAAGAGTTGGTTGTCTGTCTCACTTCCTTGGTCAGTTTCCTACTCATAGCCGCTAGCAATATAGTAAGTATTAGATATATGAACTCGTATGTTAATCGGCGATTAATAATATCTACAATTAACTCGCTCGCTAGCACTCGCGCATTAAAATGTCTCGATTATTAATCGTTCTCATTAACATACTTGTTTGTTAAATAACTATTAATAGATATGTTATAACAAATACTTCCAATTAACATTTTTGTGTATTTTGAAAAATAAGAGTACTTTTTTCTTCAATCATTTTCATATTTTCGAACCTCCTTTGTATAGAAGTAGGATATTTACATTTTTGCAAATGCATTTTTAATTTGGGAAACTGCAGAGATTTTAATGGACAATAAAATGTTCTGATAAATGGATATATGAAGGACACTATAATATTATAAGCAACAATCATACGTGATTAATTCTGTCAATCAAACGGTATTATTAAAACAACACAAAAACTTTGTTTAATCACGTAAATTTTAAATGGCACAAGTTTTCAACTAGAAAACGACGAAATATTAAAAATTGTGAATTGTTGCTATAAAGTAGTGAAAATTAATAATTCGATCCCATACGACATATGTCACTGAAATGGGAGAAAATCCTCTTTCCCATAATGCCAGAGCTAACTATGAGTTCTATATAAAAAATACAACTTTATATGTTATAATCCGAATTTAGAAACTTTTTGGACAACGCATTACGCCACTGAATTATTATGAAAAATAAATAATATTAATACTACTTACGGGAACTTGAAAATTTTCCTACCTATTACCTCATCTTAAAAGTTTAATTTATTATTATTCATTTTAGATACAAATTTTTCTTATTTTCTGTGCCGCCTAGGCGATATGTCCAAAATCAAACTTGGACGTTATGACCAAGTTGGGCGTTGTGACCAGAATCAAAAGTGGGCGTTGTGACCAAGTTGGGCGTTGTGACCAAAATCGAAATTGGGCGTTGTGACCAAGTTGGGCGTTGTGACCAAAATCTAAATTGGGCGTTGTGACCAAGTTGGGCGTTGTGACCAAAATCGAAATTGGGCGTTGTGACCAAATTGGGCGTTGTGACCAAAATCGAAATTGGGCGTTGTGACCAAGTTGGGCGTTGTGACCAAAATCGAAATTGGGCGTTGTGACCAAGTTGGGCGTTGTGACCAAAATCGAAATTGGGCGTTGTGACCAAGTTGGGCGTTGTGACCAAAATCTAAGTTGGGCGTTATGACCAAAACGGTGCTTTAAGTGGCGTCGATAGCTCTCCCCTATAACAGGCGTCGGTGGGCGTTGTGACCAAGTTGGGCGTTGTGACCAAAATCTAAGTTGGGCGTTATGACCAAAACGGTGCTTTAAGTGGCGTCGATAGCTCTCCCCTATAACAGGCGGCGGTGGGCGTTGTGACCAAGTTGGGCGTTGTGACCAAAATCTAAGTTGGGCGTTATGACCAAAACGGTGCTTTAAGTGGCGTCGATAGCTCTCCCCTATAACAGGCGTCGGTGGGCGTTGTGACCAAGTTGGGCGTTGTGACCAAAATCTAAGTTGGGCGTTATGACCAAAACGGTGCTTTAAGTGGCGTCGATAGCTCTCCCCTATAACAGGCGTCGGTGGGCGTTGTGACCAAGTTGGGCGTTGTGACCAAAATCGAAATTGGGCGTTGTGACCAAGTTGGGCGTTGTGACCAAAATCTAAATTGGGCGTTATGACCAAAACGGTGCTTTAAGTGGCGTCGATAGCTCTCCCCTATAACAGGCGTCGGTGGGCGTTGTGACCAAGTTGGGCGTTGTGACCAAAATCTAAGTTGGGCGTTATGACCAAAACGGTGCTTTAAGTGGCGTCGATAGCTCTCCCCTATAACAGGCGTCGGTGGGCGTTGTGACCAAGTTGGGCGTTGTGACCAAAATCTAAGTTGGGCGTTATGACCAAAACGGTGCTTTAAGTGGCGTCGATAGCTCTCCCCTATAACAGGCGGCGGTGGGCGTTGTGACCAAGTTGGGCGTTGTGACCAAAATCTAAGTTGGGCGTTATGACAAAAACGGTGCTTTAAGTGGCGTCGATAGCTCTCCCCTATAACAGGCGTCGGTGGGCGTTGTGACCAAGTTGGGCGTTGTGACCAAAATCGAAATTGGGCGTTGTGACCAAGTTGGGGGTTGTGACCAAAATCTAAGTTGGGCGTTATGACCAAAACGGTGCTTTAAGTGGCGTCGATAGCTCTCCCCTATAACAGGCGTCGGTGGGCGTTGTGACCAAGTTGGGCGTTGTGACCAAAATCTAAGTTGGGCGTTATGACCAAAACGGTGCTTTAAGTGGCGTCGATAGCTCTCCCCTATAACAGGCGTCGGTGGGCGTTGTGACCAAGTTGGGCGTTGTGACCAAAATTGAAATTGGGCGTTGTGACCAAGTTGGGCGTTGTGACCAAAATCTAAATTGGGCGTTGTGACCAAGTTGGGCGTTGTGACCAAAATCGAAATTGGGCGTTGTGACCAAATTGGGCGTTGTGACCAAAATCGAAATTGGGCGTTGTGACCAAGTTGGGGGTTGTGACCAAAATCTAAGTTGGGCGTTATGACCAAAACGGTGCTTTAAGTGGCGTCGATAGCTCTCCCCTATAACAGGCGTCGGTGGGCGTTGTGACCAAGTTGGGCGTTGTGACCAAAATCTAAGTTGGGCGTTATGACCAAAACGGTGCTTTAAGTGGCGTCGATAGCTCTCCCCTATAACAGGCGTCGGTGGGCGTTGTGACCAAGTTGGGCGTTGTGACCAAAATTGAAATTGGGCGTTGTGACCAAGTTGGGCGTTGTGACCAAAATCTAAATTGGGCGTTGTGACCAAGTTGGGCGTTGTGACCAAAATCGAAATTGGGCGTTGTGACCAAATTGGGCGTTGTGACCAAAATCGAAATTGGGCGTTGTGACCAAGTTGGGCGTTGTGACCAAAATCGAAATTGGGCGTTGTGACCAAGTTGGGCGTTGTGACCAAAATCTAAATTGGGCGTTGTGACCAAGTTGGGCGTTGTGACCAAAATCGAAATTGGGCGTTGTGACCAAATTGGGCGTTGTGACCAAAATCGAAATTGGGCGTTGTGACCAAGTTGGGCGTTGTGACCAAAATCGAAATTGGGCGTTGTGACCAAGTTGGGCGTTGTGACCAAAATCGAAATTGGGCGTTGTGACCAAATTGGGCGTTGTGACCAAAATCGAAATTGGGCGTTGTGACCAAGTTGGGGGTTGTGACCAAAATCTAAGTTGGGCGTTATGACCAAAACGGTGCTTTAAGTGGCGTCGATAGCTCTCCCCTATAACAGGCGTCGGTGGGCGTTGTGACCAAGTTGGGCGTTGTGACCAAAATCTAAGTTGGGCGTTATGACCAAAACGGTGCTTTAAGTGGCGTCGATAGCTCTCCCCTATAACAGGCGTCGGTGGGCGTTGTGACCAAGTTGGGCGTTGTGACCAAAATTGAAATTGGGCGTTGTGACCAAGTTGGGCGTTGTGACCAAAATCTAAATTGGGCGTTGTGACCAAGTTGGGCGTTGTGACCAAAATCGAAATTGGGCGTTGTGACCAAGTTGGGCGTTGTGACCAAAATCGAAATTGGGCGTTGTGACCAAATTGGGCGTTGTGACCAAAATCGAAATTGGGCGTTGTGACCAAGTTGGGGGTTGTGACCAAAATCTAAGTTGGGCGTTATGACCAAAACGGTGCTTTAAGTGGCGTCGATAGCTCTCCCCTATAACAGGCGTCGGTGGGCGTTGTGACCAAGTTGGGCGTTGTGACCAAAATCTAAGTTGGGCGTTATGACCAAAACGGTGCTTTAAGTGGCGTCGATAGCTCTCCCCTATAACAGGCGTCGGTGGGCGTTGTGACCAAGTTGGGCGTTGTGACCAAAATTGAAATTGGGCGTTGTGACCAAGTTGGGCGTTGTGACCAAAATCTAAATTGGGCGTTGTGACCAAGTTGGGCGTTGTGACCAAAATCGAAATTGGGCGTTGTGACCAAATTGGGCGTTGTGACCAAAATCGAAATTGGGCGTTGTGACCAAGTTGGGCGTTGTGACCAAAATCGAAATTGGGCGTTGTGACCAAGTTGGGCGTTGTGACCAAAATCTAAATTGGGCGTTGTGACCAAGTTGGGCGTTGTGACCAAAATCGAAATTGGGCGTTGTGACCAAATTGGGCGTTGTGACCAAAATCGAAATTGGGCGTTGTGACCAAGTTGGGCGTTGTGACCAAAATCGAAATTGGGCGTTGTGACCAAGTTGGGCGTTGTGACCAAAATCGAAATTGGGCGTTGTGACCAAGTTGGGCGTTGTGACCAAAATCGAAATTGGGCGTTGTGACCAAGTTGGGCGTTGTGACCAAAATCGAAATTGGGCGTTGTGACCAAGTTGGGCGTTGTGACCAAAATCTAAGTTGGGCGTTATGACCAAAACGGTGCTTTAAGTGGCGTCGATAGCTCTCCCCTATAACAGGCGTCGGTGGGCGTTGTGACCAAGTTGGGCGTTGTGACCAATATCGCTTTTGGGCGTTATGACCAAGTTGGGCGTTGTCACCAAAATCAAAATTGGGCATTGTGACCAAGTTGGGCGTTGTGACCAGAATCGAAGTTGGGCGTTATGACCAAATTCTGAGTTGGGGTTTGTGACCAGTGGGCGTTGTGTCATAGCCCCTGATGATGTATGATAGAAATAGATCTTTAATCAGTACCACAATATTTTATTTCCATATAAGGGCACAAAAATAACAATGGGTCTCAGTATTTTACACCTACAAATTGCTTCCACCATTCACAAATGAACGCATATTTTCGTCGGGTGATATTTATACCCTCGGTAATTTTACCGACGTATTTACGTCACCCGGGGATTTACTTGAATTAGTACAAACCAATTCGGGACTTCACAAGAAAGATTTGATATGATTTTACAGATTCCTATCTTAGTTTTTTGTCGTATTTTGGACATTGGTTGATAGAGGGTGCTAATTATTTGAAAGGGAAAAATGAAAACACAAATTATTGGTAATAGTTTCAAATTTATTATTGATTTTGTGTTAAAATATCTGTAATAAACGCAAAAAAACAAAAATTGGGATTTCGACTAACAATAAAGTGGTGTTTGTTTTTTGTTCGTGGTTTGCATTTTTCAGAGATGTTTTATTCTCAAATTACTTATTTTTTTAAATTTATATTTGTATAAAATCGGTTTCGAGCTGCCGCTCCTTGCAATCGGCCGCCTGCGTGATGGACACGCAACACCCCACCGGTAGGAACGGCCCTGCAGTGCTATCCCAAGTTCACAAATAGTTTGTTCCTTTCGCCCATTATGTAGACCCACATGACAAAATATCCAGTACACATGTGGGATCCACGTCTTATCCTGTTCTCCAACATGACAACCAAAATATAAGAAATATATTTGCTTCAGAGTTTTCTCATTGATCTGCTTTGAGATTTCACAATAAACTGTCGACATACATAACAACACTTGTCCGGTAGAGGAGTAAAGCTCCTACGACAAGTTGTGTTCATTCTAGAAATGAGAAACTCACGAAGAAAGCAAAAATAGTTACCACGTTGATTTTAAATTATACTGAACAAGCACAGAAGCTAGACTGACCAGGAACATTCTAAATCCCCCTTGCAACACCTCTCCCAGAAAAGCCAACGTATAGAAACTACACTATTGTAGCATGCTAACAGGAGTCATTATAAAACAACTTAAAAAATCATATCGTGAAACCGTAATGTATAGGGGATTTTTCGTTTTCATATTTGAAATCAGGGGGGTCAAGTTAGTGTGGATCAGCTATTTTTGTCCATGTTACCGAAACCTTGTTGACTAGTGTTATTAAACACAAATTTAAAATATGGTTTACAGAGAAGAGCTAGGGATATTTTCAGCTTTCATGTCATGAGTGTCGGGATCATCATCGGAAAGATCAGTCTCCAGATCAGAACCTGACTCCTCTGCTAAATTGATGATGATAGGTGGTATATTTTGAACACTAAATTTGCCCATATATTTACGCCAGTCGTTAGAGATGAGTTCCTCACAATGACGAATGCTATTTTGCCACATTTTAGGTGTGAAATTGGATAGAGCTTCAATCCACAAATTTGCTGTTCGCTCTGGATCATCAGTCTCGATATTTATATTTTTGTTGTAATATTGTTTGCAATACCCCCATGCCAACTCGATGGGGTTATATTCACAATGATAGGGTGGGAGGCGTAATACATCTATACCATTCTCATAACAAATTGTGTCAATTTCATAGTTCACAGGGGCATTTGGTAAAATGGGTTCTATCAGTCCCCACAGTTGTTTTTTTGTATATGTACGTTCAAAATTAATATTAAATTTTGTTAAGTAACCCTGCATTGTTGTTTTATTAGAAGAACGAGTTGGGGGCTTCTCAACACGAACCGAATGGTATGGCGCATTGTTCATTATAATTACTGTTTTGAAGCCCTTGAACGTTAATGCTGGAACTAACCTATTCGTAAGCCATTCTTTAAATAAATCGCCAGTCATTGTTTTGTGATAATCTCTGTCATTGTTACAAGATCTTAAAAGTAATCCACATCCATCTAGAAATCCAGAAGAGCATCCAGCATGCAATACTGTGAACCGCTCGCCTTCTGATTTTCTTATTTTAAAATTTGTTGTCGGAAGATTTTCATTTACCCACGTCTTGGTGGGAGAACCGTTTTTATATATCCAAGTCTCGTCCAAGTATACAAATTTTATGTTTGGGAAATCTTATTTGTATCTTAAATACATTTTTAAGAATTTAATTCGTTTCGCCGCTATGTATGGCCTTTAGACAAGAATTTTTCTATTATTTTCCATTTTATATTTATAGCCCATGGCGTTCAAAATTTTATATAACAATGATCGGGATCCTTTATGCTCCAAAGTGTCCCGTGCAAATGTTAACAATTTTGTTACAGTGAAATATTCCCCACTTCGTTTATAATCATAAATTTTGCGACCTAATTCTTCCCGAAAGAAATGGTCATCAAAAAATGGAGATTTTTTACGGCCACCGTAAGTTTTGGAAGTTTGTACTTCCTGGCCGGCATTAAAAGAGTGTAATATACGGCGGACAGTACATCTAGACACCTACAATAATCAGTGTTTAAAATTTTGAAGTTAATTTTACCCAAAGAAATCACAGCAAAGATATTTGAAAGTTTCTCTTCTAGCTGTCGGCTACTTAAAGAAGGGACTAGGTTTTTCAGTTCGAGGGAACATTGGAATAGGGCGGTTTTCAATTTCTTGTCGAGTAAATTCCTTCCTTTCCGAGGCATAATTCAAAAATTTGACAATTCAACTTTATCTGAGTTGCGCTTGCGTTGTTTGACGGTTTGACGCATGAAATTAAGGTGACAGCTCACTTGCAGAATTGCCATTTGTAACTCACAAAAGTAACTATAACTAGTGATTTTTCCGTTGGCCAACATTAAGCAACAGGTGGTAGATCTTTAAAAAATAAACGACCTATATGATGAACGTCATAAAAACAAAACACCCTTCGCGTTTGTCAGATGAACATTTAATTTCATGTTTGGCAATTGCGATAAGCTCGTAGTGTTTGCAACATGAAAAACTTGTTGCTAATATGCAGTGCCAACCATCAAGTCAATCTTTTAATAAATAAATGTCTTAAATAAGTTTTTGTAATGTTTTTTTAAATTATCAAGTAGATGGCAGACTTCCAAAGTTTACCCGCCCCTGCCCTAGAGTCTCCTTCATATATGTTGATAAATCTCCTTGCACTTCAGCCCCTCCATGTAGAGGTACTTTATGACGACGTGATACTCTCCATTTCTGCAAAATTCTCGTCCACGGTTTATCAAAAATGTTACAAATGACTGTTGAAGTACTATTTACAATGAAACTTTGTACACTGATTTAACAGACATGAAGGATAATTTACACGATAAACAATCTTCATTTGTTTCATGTCTCCCATCATTATACACGTACATGGTATTTATTCATTCATTTTAGCCTGTCATCCACTGCAGGATATAGGCCTCCCCTAATTTCTTCCATTCCTCTCTGTTCTGCCCTTTATTCATCCAGTCATGCGCTGCACTTCTTTTAATGTCATCCTTCCAGCGTGATGGTGGACGTTCTGGTGGTCGTTTTGTTCTCGGCCTGCATTCTAATAGTTTTCGGGTCCATCTTTTATCTGACATTCTTGCGACGTCTCCTGCCCAATTCTACTTAGGTGTTGTTATTTTCTTTATCACATCTTCCACTTTGGTTTGACTTCCAATGGCTTCATTTCTTATTTTATCTTTTAGTCTAATGTTTAACATCGCTCTTTCCATTGATCTTTCGGTTACCTTGATTTTATGGGCAGATGCTTTGGTTAGCGTTAGAGTTTCTGCGCCATATGTCATGACTGGTAGGATACATTAACTGAACACCTCAGATTTTAAAGCTATTGGTAGGGTACTTCGTAGTGTTTGAGAAAGTTTGCCAAAGGCCGCACACGCGAGACCAATTCTTCTGGCTATTTCAGTGGTTTGGTTATCCCTGTTTAATTTAAGTATATATACTGTAAACTGTTCTACTGCTTCTACTGGTAATGCATTGCGTAATTCAGCTGGTATATCGATATTAGTCATTGTTTTGGTCTTTGACTCATTAAGTTTTAGTCCTATTTTAGCTGATTTTTCTTTTAATTTTTCTATCATCGATATCATTTCCTCCACTTCAGTTGATACTAAAACGATATCATCAGCAAATATCAGGTTATTCAGCCACCCTCCATCGATATTGATACTTTTTTTTGTCCCAATTTAACTTTTTAAAAACATTTTCCAAGACTAGTGTAAACAACTTAGGGGATATTACATTGCCTTGTCGCACTCCTCTTTCCACCTTTACTTTATTGGTATATTCGTGTAATTTTACCGATAATGTTGCATTCTTGTATATGATTTCAATAAGCCTGGAATATCGAAAATCTACGCGACTATCTCTCATTGCATCTAATATTGCCCATATTTCCACGCTGTCGATAGCCTTTTCATAGTCTACAAAGGTTAAGATCAATGGTATTTTGTAATGGCATTTTTCTATTAATGTTTTCAAACTTTGTAGGTGGTCATTTGTACTAAATCCTGCTCTGAACCCAGCTTGCTCTCTAGGTTGGTAAGCATCAAGTTTTTGTGTCAATCTATTTGTTATAATTTTCATGGGTAATTTATATAAGTGACTCAGCAAACTTATGGGTCTATAATTATTTAAAGTTGTGATATCGCCTTTCTTATGTATGAGTATAATTAATGCATTGTACCAGTCTTTGGGTATAACACCTTCTTGTAGACATTTATTAAATAGAACTGCTAGTTGTTTTCACAGCACATCTCCACCTTCTTTTATCATTTCGTTGATAATTTCGTCTTCATCCGGTGATTTGTTATTTTTTCTTTGCTTAATTGCCATTTTTCTTAGTTGTTGTGTTATTATCTCTGGTTTAGTGCTTCCTTTGTTTATCATCTTAAGTTTTTCAGATTTTTTGTTTATGTTTACTTTTGCTCTAATTAGACGATGGTCACTTCCTGTCTCAAAATTATTTAAGACATGTACATTATGTACTATATTTTTACGGTCTGCTATTATATCGTCTATCTCGTTTCTAGTTTTGGAATTCGGACTTCTCCACGTTCACTTCTTGTTTGGTCTTTTTAGGAAGAGTTCGTATAATTTTCTTGGATACTTTGTTCCACGTCATCATAAAAGTCATCTACCTCTTCGTCACTGTGTGTAGTGGTGGGTGCGTACACTTGAATGATTTTAAGCTACATCTTATATTTATTGCTATTTTTATGTATGATACTCGTTCTGATATACTTTTCCATTCAATAATCCTGTCCGCTAGTTTTTTACTTTGACACAAAGTGTACGAAGTATTGAAATTCCCTCATATCGAAAACTACTCTGAGTCAAATATCTCTAAAATTTGTGCCAACCGACTAATGAACTCACTATACCAAATCGCCGTCTCGGCTGTGCGAATCTTTTGGTAAAGACCCCAGCCCACTAGATCCCTCCCTCGTATTGGGGGGTGCCTAAACGTGCTGTGCGGAGTATGTATGTTCGTATGTGTACACGATTCCGGTCGTCAGGCACTTTCCTGAAGTCTTGGATCGTTTTCATACGATAGGTTCTCCGAAAATAAAGGCAACATCAACTTTTGAGGTATTGTCGTCGGCAAAAAAAATGTTTTTTGTTTTTTTTTTTTATTAAATAACTTGTTCATAATATTTCATTGTATTAGCGAAACGGAGTGATGCTGAGTGTCGAAGTATTCTTGGAAAGCACGAAAGGGCGCTTTACTTGGGTGGGGGGTACCGTATATTTATTTATTAGAAATCCTATTCCTCCTATATTTTGGTCTTCATTTCCTCTATAATATAATATGTTTCCGGATTTCAAAAGTATACAATCTTCACCTTTTCTACGAGTTTTGCAGAGACCTAATACATCCCATTTTATTTTACTTAATTTCTCTTCTAACTCACTTAATCTGTCTTCTGTTGCTAAACTTCTTATATTGTACGTTGCTATCGGCGTCTTATGGCAGCCTGGCCGTATCCAGCGATGCTTAGCACCCTCTGTTCTGTTATTTTTTCGTTGTCCGCTGCCTGAGTCAACAATAACAGGACGGCTGGAAACTGAGGGCCATTTATTTCCTTTAACTTGCATCATTGTGGTTTGGGTGTTTTTAGCCATTCAACGCACCACGCTGGCCAGTGCGGCTTGGTACGTAAGAGGTAATCCTTCCTAGCTGGGACCTGGTCGCCGCCGTTGGTTTCATTATTGTTGAAACTCTTCCGCCGCCTATGCCTAAGACATCCCCCCTCTTTGATCATATCTGAGATTTAGCCGTTCCTCTGGAGTACAGACGCTAGTACCTGTTGGTCTGCTGGAGGTATTTTATTTCTCTGCTACCCTTCATATCTGAAGAGCGTTCCCGATGCCGTACCTGGGGACGCGCCCTTTAGGAGTTACAGGTTTCCCCGAGGGATATATGGCATATATTAATAAAACTGAAGACTCTACGCTCCAAAATAAAACAACAATTCTTATACCTAAATGCTGTTTTTACAATACGTAACAAGATGCAGGCTGTTTCTAGAAATACAGGGTGAATCCAGAGTACGAAAACCTCAATTGCACTTATGCCGCTAAAGATATCGAAATGAACCGAGTGCCATTGTGTAGACCTTTGACACAAACTGACGCAAAACCCACCCTGCCAACCTTGAATTTGACAGAGACTTACAGTGCCACCAACATAAACAGTGCCAAGCGAATGACAGGCCGGCCTAAATTTATTGTCCGCCATTGTACCTATAATTTTAATCTGAAAACTTACAAACCAGCTTAATCCTGTGATATGCAATTTCTATAAGTCAAAGAGTAGGATTAAACTACATACACGTTGTACATTGGTATTTCATTGCAATATTACGGCGCAACCAGTGCCTGAAAGATAGGCAACCTAAATGACAGTATTCCGAAGCCAAAGAAATCTTTTATCATTTCCTGCTATCCTAATATTAAATTCGTCACAACGTACAACGTGCCACCTTGGAGAAAGAAATGTGAGTAGTAAGTAAACTGTCAGGGGTTGAGTAGGGGCTCTTTTATTATAAGTAATTATTATATTTATTAATTCATTTGTGAATCGACAAACAAAACCAATTCGCAGTGATTTGTACATACACATTCTTGATTGGCAAAAAACTAACCAATGCAATGGAAATATTATATTGCCTATTCAGTTCACCTGTCATCTGTCAAAAAGTGACCAATGAAAATCCAGAATTTTGACGTTTCTTGGCCAATCAAAAAAATATCAGTGGATATATTATATCTTCCTAGAAGGTATTCAAGTGACTATTTTAAACAAATGTTATTTTTATTAGAAAAAGTCGATATTAGTGTTCTGTTACTATAGAAATTGCGTAGTTCGTTGCTAGATTTACTTAAAACTAATTTGAAAAAGTAATTTGCTTCATTGAATAGTCACTCGAATACCATTCTTAGTCAAAGTTAAGTTGAATATTTTTGCGGTGGTATCACTACTCATGCCCATTGCACTTGGGATTAGAACTCGTGCTAGTGCACTCGCCCTAATCGAACCTGAGCGCAATGGACATTCGTGATACCACAGCAAAAATATTCGACATAACTTTGACTAAGAATGGTATTATAAGTGACTGTACCAAATACGGCAAGGTGACGTGATACGTGCAATCGGTGGGTACTTTTATATTATTCATTTCAATACTAGTGAAAGCAGTTATCCACAATTACTACCTTCGAAATTATCAATAGCAATATTGTATTTTTTATAAATCATGGAGTTGCTATCGCGTGTATTTTAAGTGCTAGGTGTCTTTAGGTCCTTGCATAGATCGTTTTATATTATTTATTTTATGTCTTATAAACCCTCTACTTAAACAGGTTTCGAATAATATAGCACTACGGTAGGAAGTGTTGTGTTATTGTTTAATTAATACTATTTTTTGTAACTCTTGTACTTGACTATTAATTAGGCCAGTTGTACAGATAATCGAACAGATAATATAAGTATTCTAACTTACATATATACAGGGTGTTTCATAACGTGCGGAGGAGACTGAAGGGTAGCTAGAGGGGACCAAAATAAAGTTATTTTCTTAATAAACTTGGCCAGAACCCAATAACATAAAAATAACAGCAGTTTAAAGTTCTTGTAAATTAATGCCCACTTATTGAACACCGCTGGTATTAATAATGAAAAATTAAAAAAAATATCATTGCGTTTTCGTTTCCGTAGAAACATATTTCTTACAACACCTCATAATTTGTTGTTAAGGTAGTTTAATTTTAGATTATTCAGAAAACACACAGTAAAAATTAGATAGCATTTTAAATAAAGAAAACGTTATTTTATAAATTACAATTTTATTATTAAATACCCTGCAAAAAATTCACCATAATAAAAACATTCACATTATGTGTTCGAAATGGTGACACTGCATTTCAACGAACATTTGCGCTCAACGAATCCAGTTTTCCGATACTCTTGGAAATTATTGGCGTAACTGCTCCATTGCAGCGTTGATGCGACGGCGCAATCCGTCGATTGCATCAATTTCGGTGGCATATGCTAATTCTTTCATGTAACCCCATAAGAAAAAGTCCACTGGGTTGAGATCTGGACTGCGTGCGGGACATGAAATGAATCCACCCCGATCGTTTGCTGAAAGATGATGTCGAGGTAAACTAGTACAGCATGACTAAAATGTAAAGGACAGCCGTCATGCATAAACCACATGGTACGGCGCACATTCAAAGAAACATCTTTGAAGAGCTCTAACAGAACTTCTTGTAAAAACTGCAAATAAGAATGGCATTAAAGCTTTCTGGTAATTCATAAGGCCCTATTAAGGTGTTGGTCAAAATACCAGCCCACAGATTCAAACTAAAACGCTGTTGAAAGCTACTCTTAAAAATGACGGTTGAAACTAAGTATCCTCCTTATATCTTGTATACGGCCATAATTTCTCATTCTGAGCAATTTTTCTTAGTAATATTTTGCCATATCATGAACAAAAAGGGTAGTTTACCTGAAAAGAAAATAGTTTTTGCTTAACTGTCAAGGCCGACTTGTTTTTGAAAAACTGAAAATTTTCTTAAAATTATTTTATTTTATTTTTATTTTATTCCGTACTCCGCCAACAGCCGTTAGGGTAATTATAGGGGTTACTGTACATTTGATGAGGACTTAACGACTATCATGATGTTATTATGACATCCGGGACCAACTTTTTTTCGTGATAGCCGTACCACGAGGTGCCGGGAAAAGCAGCGGTGGAATTCCCATCCAAGTTCTGACCAGAGAGAGCGTTGCTTAACGCTGCTGATCGAACGTGGACGCTTGCTCAAGCTACACCACCAGGGACCTATCAAGCCAAGCAGAATTATATTTCCTATAACATTTTTATGTAAAACTAAAAATAAAATTTAATTTCCTCTTGTAAACTCAAGGCGGGGGACATACTGTATATAGTTCTTATAAGTTTATTATAATAAATAAATAAATTAAAATATCTTTCATTTTTCTAACTGCATTCCGAACGCTGCACTCGTTTTTTAACACCCTGTAATTTAGGAGACAAATTGAACTCGCTCGGGAACGACATTTCCGGGTACGAGTTGTGGGGAGGCGAAATATCCCGAGAACGAAATGTGGGGTACTAAATGTGGGGAACGAACTTTCTGCAAACCTTCTTTTATACGGTCTCGGGTTTTCCCCTGTCGGGGAAACTTGCTGGGGGAAAGAAAGTAGAAATGTGTTGCGAACACGAGCTGCGCGGTACCTGCAGGACGTGGTTCCTACCAGAATCATGCAACGCACAAAGAACTGATGCCTGAATTAAATGTAGATAGATGGCGAGATGCAAATTAATTACAAATACTTGGAATTACTGGACTGGAAGATTTGCGTTGGAGTAATCATTACAGGGTGATTATCCAGCGAGGCAAAATTTTTGTTTATGAGCCCGAAGTATGGAAAAGCAGGAAAATAATTTTTCAATAACTTGCTGGTTACGGATAAAGCTACATTTAAGGGTGATATTTCAGGATTTATAATTTTTCGCATTAACCATTGGTCCCAAGAAATGTCTGCTACGAATTTCAGGTTTGTGAGTAATCGAGACACGACTCGATTGTATATACAGGGTAAGTTATAATTAGGTGTAAAACATTTAACCAAAGCTTAGTTAGACCAAAACAACGCAATTAACCTAATACACCTTAGTACTAAAACGATCACTTAAAAAGATACAGGGTGTTAATTAAAAAAAATCTATTGGTGACAATAACTTGGAAAGTAGTTATCCGATTAATTTTACTATTCAATTCATCTGTCATCTGTCAAAAAGTGGCCAATGAAAATCCAGAATTTTGACGTTTCCTGGCCAATCAAAAAAATATCAATGGATATATCTTCCTAGATGGTATTCAAGTGAATATTTTTGGGGTGGTATCACTACTCGTGTCCATTGCGCTTGGGATTAGGATCGAACATAAAGGCAATGGAGATTCGAGATACCACAGCAAAAATATTCCACATAACTGTGACTACTCATGGTATTATTAGTGATTATTCAACACTATAATGAACGAACCAAGAAAAATTGTTCAATTTGTCAGAAACGGCCAATCAAAAGTGACTGTCTTTGAAAACACCTAGGGGCCGGTTGCAGAAAGCAACGTTAAGTCTGGTGTTAGCTAACGCGACGTCAAATTGAACAAAAACGAATCAAATCTCAAATGTTAATGGTAACTAATACATTAGTAAACAAAATTTGATGCGATTTTGTTCACTTTGACGCGACGTTAGCTAACACATTGCTTTCTGCAACCGGCCCTACTAATATCGCAGTGTTTTCACGAGAGCCCGATTGGTTTCAATAATTTCAACTTAATAATCATAATGTACCGATTCGGCTGACGGTTATTTGCCCCGGTGCCTCGATTATACTAGAAATTCCAGAGGCGGCTGCCAGCGCGTGAATCATAGGCCGCCGACGGGCCGCCTTGAACGCAGGTGTACGCGGATGAATCATTTTCCAGTCGATGCTAGAGCGGCCCTGACGCGACACGTCACCGATGCCGAGAATATCTGGAGGCTTCTGGAACAAATTACCAGCGTGATATATAAGCGGGCGGAGTTCACCCGCAGTGCAGTTCTGAAATAATTCTCCGGCAGTTCGAACTCACGTCGAGGCTTGTTAGAAGCCCCCATATAAATAACCGCGTGTACATAACCTCTTGTGAAATAAATAAATAGATAACCATATAAATAGAAATACATCGTTAGTGTTTAAGAGTGATATAAATAAATAAGTGTGTTAATCCGTATGTAATAATAAATAAATGTATCGATAGTTTGTTAGTGCCTGTATTAATTTGTAATCTGCTTTATAATTCTCGTGTGTGCTTGTAAATAATAATCGTAATAATTCATTGTTGTAAATAAATGTTTCAACCCATGTTTGTTGTATAATTTTAAATAGCCCGAACGTTAAAAACGTAACAGTGGCGTCAGGTGTGCGGTTTGTACCGGGGGCTATAAGAAAATGATTGAACAAACTTTAAATAAATGAATTGTTTAACAAGTGCCGATAAAACGACGGTCAGATAAATAAATTAAAGTGAGTTTTGTGCATGCCTTTGACGAGATCTCAAAGCAGCAAAATGGAAGTCCAATTAAGCCAACTTTTGCAACTGATGCAAGTTAGCCAGGACAAAGCAGAAAAAGCACAAGAGGATCTTAAGAAAGAGATTCAAGTTGACCAGGAGAAGGCAGAAAAAGCACAAGAAGACCTCAAGGAAGTACTTAAGGAAGAGCTGAAAGTGAGCAGGAAGTACTTAAGGAAGAGCTGAAGCCGCGCAAGAAAAAGCAGTCCAAAAACTTAAGGAATGGAGATCCGGTCGAAAGAAGGCAGAAAAAGCACAAGAGGATCTTAGGGAACAGCTGGAAGCCGGGCAGAAAGCACGAGAAGAGCTGAAGGCCGGGCAGGAAGAGCTGGAAGCTGCAGAAGAGAAAGTAGTCCAAAAGCTTGATGGGAAAATAAATGGAAGAGTTCGGTCTCTGTTGTTGGATACTGGAGCGACGAAGCCCATCGCCAGGTCTGACGTAGTAAGGGACGGGGGTCAGCTGCTGCACAACGAGACAAGCCTTCGCACTGCCACGGGGAGCGCGGTGACCACACATGGGGAAACTGATTTGAAGATTGGGAATAAAACCCTCAAGCATCGGGACCTGATGGCTGACAGTGCGGACGAGTACATCCTGGGAGTGGATGTTATGGATGACTGTGAGTGCGTTTTGGACCTGAGACGCGGCGAGTTGCACGTGGGTGGGGAGGAGCTTTCCCGACACCCAGGAGGAGAAATCGCGGCACAAGTGGTATGGGCGGAAGATGTTACTCTGCAAGGACGAGCCGAGAGGGTCGTGGATGCATACCTGGATGGCGATCTCCGGGGCAACGTGGTGCGCGTGGTCGAGCCTGATGGTGGCAAGAAGCTCACTCATGGTATCCTGGTTCGGAAGACGTTGGGGAAGACTGGGCTTGGGGCCCCAGTAAGGATGATGAACGTCAGCAGGGAACTGGCAACCGTCAGGAGGAACCCAATACTGGGAGGGGGCATAAGCCAACGAAAACGAAAGAAGATAGAAGGTTTGGTGGCCCGGTACCAAGACATCGTCGAGTGCGAAGATCATCCCAGCGGCCGTACTGACGTAGAAAAACATAAATCAGTTGAGTTTGGCAAAAGAGTCTTGCTGAGGACCGATCATGCTGCTCTGAGATGGCTGCTGCAGTGCAAGAACCCTGAAGGGCAGGTGACTGAGTGGATCGAGCGCCTACAAGAGTTCGACTTGGAAATAAATCATCGACCTGGCGCAGTCCACCGCAACTCCGATGCGTTATCCGAGAGGCCCAGCCCTGCGGACTGCGGCCACTGTTCGAGGTTGGAGAGTCGTGCGGTACCCATTAATCGTACCACTGTGGTCGACGACTCGTGGGAGCCAGACGAGTTGCAGAGTAGCCAGGAGAACGACCCCGACTTAGGCGCGGTTATAGCCTGGAAGCAAGATGGCCGTCGACCTACCTGGCAGGAGGTTCCCGCCACCAACGCAACAGTGGAGACTTATTGGGCGCAATGGGACTTCTTGCAGCTGGACAACAACGTCCTGACCAGAATCTTGGAAGATGAGGACTGTAGGGCAACGAGATCACGATCGATGGTTCCAAGGAGTAAAGTGGCCGAGGTTCTGCGCCACCTGCATAATGGCTTCTCTGGGGGACAGTTCAGATTGAAGAAGACGTTGCAAGAGATCCAAGAAAGGTTCTACGGGGCAAGCTGCAAAGGTAACGTCCGAGAGTGGTGCCGGAGGTGCGAAGCATGCGCTACAGGAAACGGACCGGTTGGAAGACGTAGAGCTCCGATGTGGCAGTACAAGGTCGGTGGTCCGTTCGAGGGGATAGGCATGGCCGTCGCCGGACCGTGCTCCGAAACCCAAGCAGGAGATAAATACATCTTGGTGTGTATGGGTTACTTCACCAAGTGGCCCGAGACGTACGCCCTTCCGAAGCAAGAGACCGGTACTGTCGCTGATGTTCTGGTGAAGGAGTGCTTCAGCCGCTTTGGAGTCCCCCTGGAGTTACATTCCGACCAAGGCCGGAATTTCGAGTTTGGACCGTTCCAGAACGTCTGTAAGCTACTGGGGATACGCAAGATCCGGACCACTGCCCTCCATACTCAATCGGACGGCGTGGTGGAAAGGATGAACGGAACCATGGGGAAGCATCTGTCCAAGGAAGTTTCCGAGCATCCGCGTGACTGGGGCCAGTACATGCACCTGTTCCTGATGGCCTACCGATCGGCAGTACAAGAGACAACCGGCGTCTAGATCGAGGTGTGCTGTTGCGAAGCCTGGAGACCACGGTGGGCTGTTGCTTCTTCAGCCAGTCCATGTGCTAGAAGGGCACCACCTGCAAGTACCGCCATCGGACCTCCACAAGAGCGAGAAGACAGGCACCCGACGCAACTCGTTCTGGGACAGAACGATCTAAGGCGGGGGCAGTGTAACGATTCGTCTAACGGTTATTTGCCCCGGTGCCTCGATTATACTAGAAATTCCAGAGGCGGCTGCCAGCGCGTGAATCATAGGCCGCCGACGGGCCGCCTTGAATGCAGGTGTACGCGGATGAATCATTTTCCAGTCGATGCTAGAGCGGCCCTGACGCGACACGTCACCGATGCCGAGAATATCTGGAGGCTTCTGGAACAAATTACCAGCGTGATATATAAGCGGGCGGAGTTCACCCGCAGTGCAGTTCTGAAATAATTCTCCGGCAGTTCAAACTCACGTCGAGGCTTGTTAGAAGCCCCCATATAAATAACCGCGTGTACATAACCTCTTGTGAAATAAATAAATAGATAACCATATAAATAGAAATACATCGTTAGTGTTTAAGAGTGATATAAATAAATAAGTGTGTTAATCCGTATGTAATAATAAATAAATGTATCGATAGTTCGTTAGTGCCTGTATTAATTTGTAATCTGCTTTATAATTCTCGTGTGTGCTTGTAAATAATAATCGTAATAATTCATTGTTGTAAATAAATGTTTAAACCCATGTTTGTCGTATAATTTTAAATAGCCCGAACGTTAAAAACGTAACAATAATAAAGGACTTTATTGTCACACAAGCAACTTAAAATATTGACATTATAACAAAAAAACGATTAAAAAAAAAGTGTGACAAAGGCGGAGTTCAGGTGTTGTGAAAACACCTGTTCTTCCACTCAACCCATAAGTAGCCATAAGTAACCTATGAGTAGCCTTTAATTTACATTTCACCAAAACGTCAAAGTGAAGTTTGCAAATCAGCGTCTTTCTAAAAACTCATAATAATCGTGTTGGAAGCTCCTGTATTGAATTAATAGTGGAAAACGTTAGAAATGTGTGCTGTCGAACAAGGTAAAAGTCATTTACCCATATTGTTGAATAATCTTTCCAAATACCACTCAAGGCAAATTTTTTTAAGAGATTTTTTTTTCGTCAACATGCAGATTATTACAAATTTCTCTCAACAAAAACTGCTCAAATTCCACTTGACCTGCGGTCTCGCGGAATTTTTAACGCAAGTTTGGTTTCAATAAATTTAAACGCAATAAATTGCATGTGAACGAAAAAAAATCTCAAAAAATGTTCACCTTTTGTGGTATTACTTTTGAAAATACATGATAATAAACACAAAATTAACAACAATATTAACTAAAAGAAATAGAAAACTAATGGAAACGTTCAAAATGTAACCCTCTAGCCGCAATACAAGCATGGTACGTACTAGCGATGCATAAATATTATAGTTTTTACGAAATTCAATAGCGGCCTCGAAAATTATTTGCTGCAACAGTACCCTCGTGTTAATTACCTCATGATAAACCAGCTGTTTAAAAAAACCCATAAAATACAACAGATTCAAGTTGTGGCTCTCACAGGACCAAAGCGGCCAATCCATTTACCATTGAAATGTCCATTTAACCATTCTCCGGCGATTTTGCCATTATGAGGAGGTTTACCATCTTGTTGGAAGAACATCTGTGTAACGGAATATCTTCAAGTATATCATGCAGCTGCGGTTCAAGAAAGTCCTGATATCCATTCACATACACGCTATTATCAAGTTCTTGCAGCTCCAGTAAAGAACCATTGCAGATTCCTCCCTATACAGTGACAGAAAACCGTTGCTAAAACCTTTTACTCCTTGTTACTTCCTTTTACAATAAAGGAAGTATTATTGGATTCACCCCAAAAATTCGAAATTGAGTTTTTAACAAATCTTCACGTTTTAGAGCCCCCTGATCCCAAACTACATATTTTTTTTATTAGTCTGTCTGTCTGTCTGTGTGTCTGTCGGTGTGTCTGTCTGTCTGTATGTGTGCCTGTGAACAAAATATCTCAAAAACGAAAAGAGGTGTGGGGTTGAAACTTCATATATAAGTTTTGTGTACTATGTAGATGCGACAGCAAGCTTTTGAAGAGAATCGCATAACCGGAAGTAGGTGTTTACTCTTGTAATTTTTCAGTTTTTTTCGATTTTTTCAAAAACGGCTCTAACGAGTTTTTTCAAACTTCTCATTTTTCTTACATTTTTAATGTGTATTGATGTGAGATAGGTGATTTTCCAGTCTAAAATGGGTTTCTTTTGTTTTTTTTTCTATTTTTTTTATTAACTCCTATTTTAAATAGAACACCCGGTATATTATTACATTTTTGAATTCAGCTTAAAATTCTAGAGACAATTTGTCTCTTCACTTAACTCTCTATTTTGCACCGTTTTTGTAGAATTTGTAATTTTTTAAAATTTTTTACAAATGGTTAAAAATTTAAAATCTAATTTTTGCCCAATTATAAGATCACTGTAAAAGGAAGTTGTGTGCGTGTATCACACCAGATTTTTACATGAGGGTTCTCTAACGAATAATGGTGCAAGTTTTGAAGTTTGTAATTCTGTCCCTGGTAACAATGGCTTCATTGCACAGAACAAATATAAGGGCGTTATTTTGCATAAAAAAATAAGAAAACATCTTTAATAAACATTTGTACTAAAATCATTCATTTCAAAGATATCCTTGATCAAATAATTAAAGATAGCAATTCGCTTTTAAAACGTTTAGATTTAGTAGTAAATTAACTATAAAAATTAAGTTACTTGATTTTAAAAATTCAAATGTTTACTTTCCAAATGTAAAAATAAATTTGCTTTTGTTGACACCCTGTATTTTTAAGGGAGCATTTTAGTACTAAAGTGTATTAGGTTAATTGTTTTGTTGTGGCCTAAAAAGCTTTGGTTAAATTTTTCACGCCTAATTATGACTCACCATGTATATTAATCAAAATTGTTTGACAGTCTACTGGATGAGCAGAAACTACATGGAACAGAAAAGATGCCATCACTTCCAGGAGTAAAGGAAAAGGAGCCACCTCATCATCATCATCAAAACGTATTTTAAATACCTCTGCAGTTGTTTCGGCAATCCTTCTACTCCCTCATCGACCAGAAGTACTTCGAGACAAATTTCCCATTCAACAGCTTTCGGAAAGAGTGCTTACGTTGCAGACGAAATGGTACAAAACATTCAAGTGGCTTCACACACGGGAAGGACATGATGGGCTCTGTTGCTTTAATTGTCGTCATTATTTTCCCAACTGTTCAGATAAAAAGTTTGCTACAAAAGCAGATTCTGCATTTGTTTCCCGTATTCTTAAGAATTGGAAAAAAGCCTATGAAAAGTTTAAGTTTCATGAGAAAACTTCTGCCCATTGACAAGCCGTTTTAAGACATGCTCAAATGAAAGCTCCAATTGAAACTTTGCTCTCTACACTTCAAACTCAACAACAGCAAAACGCCTTTGACTATCTATTGATAATCATCGGAACCTTGAAATATCTTGTCAAACAAGGTTTGGCTGTCAGAGGTCATTTACTGAAGTTGAGAAATGAAGGTAGACCTAACCGAGGTAATTGGTTATTAAATAATGAGACCGGTTCTATAAAATCAAATCTTGAAGATATTTGGAAACGAAATCCAAAAGACAATCCGTGATAAAATTAGTTAAATGCATCCACTTATTTATGGTGTTATTTGTAATGAGATAAAGGATATATCTGAGGATGAACAAGGATTTTACAAAACAAATTCTACAACAGGTAAAGCTATTTCATTACTATAATTGTTGACTCTCTCCAGAGACTCCAGCTCCGCTTAGATTGTTTTCTTGATAAGACTTACGATGGTGCTGGTAATATGAGCGGCCACATTTACATTAAGGGTGCCCAGTTCATTATCATAAACCAGCAGCCCCTGGAAGTTGTTGTACACCATGAAGCATATTGTGTCAATCTAGTAATGAATGATTCGACCACATCAGTGAAAAACTCCTTTGAGTAGGTTAATCAGTTAGACATAATGATTAAACAAACTAAAGCAAAGAGCAGATTCATTCATGTTTGTGAACACTCAGCAGAGAGATCGACATACCGCATACATATAATATAACTTTGTTCAACTAGATAGATTTATAGAAAATCACAAATTGAGGAAATTTTCAACCAATATGATTCAGTTTTGAAAACTATATCAGAACTCTATGAAGAAAAACATAATTGAACAAATAAACTTCTAAATGTTTTTAAAATGGATTTACTTTACTGGGATTGGTCATAGAGGAGGATGTGATTGATCTTTTAGAATTGTTAAATAAATGTTTCCAGGGTAGAAAGCAGACCTTTACTGCATTTGCAGCTGCTGCAAAAACCACGAGAGAGGCTTTAAAGGCAGACAGAATTGAGGAAATCAATGTCTCTGCAACAATTTCCTGAGTAAAATTTGTGATTTAAAGCCGTTGGCGCCTCCAAAACCATACAAGTCCCAAAACAGTTAAAGTACCAAACAATAGCATATGAAAAGAAACATGTTAGAAATAGTTCCATTCGATGAAGAGGACTGTCAAACATTGACTGTATATTCTGAGATAAACATGGATTTCACTTAAATTGAAATTAAAATCTTTATTCAGAAGTATTCAGAAGTTTCTTGCTTAAAGTATGTGACGGATCTTCTATGTTCTATGCCCAGAAAAGCTTTTTAAGAATGTTGAACTTGTTCACCTGCTCCTCATTTGTCCTTCTTCAAGCTGTGAAGCAGAAAGCAATTTTACTGCATTGATGAAACTAAAAACTTACTGGAAGGCTTATATGACCCAGAAACGGTTAAATAATGTATAGTCATTTTGGAACTAGGCGATACACTACATTTATATTTGCAACACTTATTTGTTGTTCGAAATAATTTAAAAAATTGCAAAATATTTTCTGTAAGCAATTGAACTTATAATGCACTGTATTAATATCGCTGGCTAATTTATGGATGTCGATTAATACTGTTTATAAATATTTAAAATCTAATGTTCAGACTGTAAAAACACTTTGAACAGAGCCAAGAAATAAAAAATTATTCCAAAATGACATGATTGATTCAAAATTTCTGTTAACAAGCAAACTAAATTTCTTTTAAACGTATTTAGAATATACTGATGACGAAGAAGAAGTGACTTTCATTTATCTAAATGAAAGCTAGATACACCTGAACGTAAGCACGATACGAATGTGGTTGAAAGATTAGATAAGTGTACTAATAAGAGATTGAAATCAGAAGATAAGAGATTCCCAGTGCTTTATTCAAGCTATTCTGGTGGTTTTCTAGCGAGGTGTGACCTCAAAAATTGAACATCGTGATTATCACAAAAGTATGAACAGCGACATTTTTTAAACGTGGGTAGAAAATTAGAGTCCAACTACTAATTTAAATAAAAAACTCTCCACGCTTGGTTTTATAAAAACAAAATAAATTTTGATAAAAACGATTAAAAAAGACTTTGAAATCTATGTAAAACCAGCCTAAATAATTTCGAAAAAATAGTATTAAGAACGGGAAGGACATTTTACCCATCGAAGACAATTTTTTGGAGGAGGAGTGAAGCGACTACTCCAATTATTGTCTGAGATCGGTAATTCCTTAACGTTCGTAATGCTTATGACGTTTTTTGCACGATATAATCATACCGCTATAATAATCCAGAACATTTCCAAGGTCACAACATTTCCACTCGCAGCCTATGTGCAGTAGCTACAATGGGCGTGTTCTTGATATTGGCGGTTGCACAGCAGCGTTGCCAGACCTGGTACAATTCTACGAATCTGGTACATTTTGAAACCGTTTGTACAAAAGTACATTTTTAATATTTCTGGTACATTTTTATCCTCATTTATTAAACGAAACTCTCAAAAATAAATTAGCAGATGAGCCAGGCAAAGCGGAATTGGTAGACAAAATCCGGCGTCAATCTTATTTATTTCGTACAGTATCCTCATTTAATACCAAATCTCAAGGAAGGAGAAACTGCAAGTGAAGCAAGAGAATAAATTTTCGCAGAAGTTTATTATCGTGTCATACCAGCTTTATAAATAAACATTAATACTACAAACATAGTGTTTAGTGTTATGTTTTTTCCTTTAATTATTGTAATAATACCGCGTGGTACAATTTTTTGAGGACCTCTGACAACACTGTTACACGCACAAGGAGGCTGTGACGGTTGACATTGTGTACACCATAACCTTAAACTCAAACACGCTGATTTCTTGTTTGTATGCAATTTGCTTGCGTTATTAAACGAAACTGTAACATTTGTAATGGCAGAGTATCGCTACGGTGGTTACAATTTGTGTGCATCGCCGTGGTGCAATAATACTGCAACTGTAAATGCAGAAGTTAGTTATTTTCGGTTCCCGAAAGACTGGCAGAGGTAAGTCTTTGGTTTTAACAAGCGAGCAAAGCGCTTTTTATTATTATTTTACTGCAGTCTGCAAGCAATAATTCGGTAGGATCCCCGAAACCAACGTCATCCTGAATTTCACCAAATAGTGGCTTGATGGCTGTATGGATAAATTTAAAGGAAATCAGTAAGTTAGTTGTGTACGGCTTCGAACACATGTACGGTGAGAACAATACATGTACGGTAATATGTTGCCCGAAGCAACTCACACATACATTGGAAAACGAACATGCGCCACACACATGTATATTGTGTTGGAGCTGTGCAGTTTTCCGAACTTTTATTAATTTGTGTAACTAATTATGGTTTGGTGTTTTCCCACGGCTGATTGCGGACAATCGGAAAAGCAGCGTGGCCGAATCTGTAGGAGACACGACGGCGAAGGCGCTGACGTAACGAGTCAGCGGGTACCTATTATTTAATGACGGTTCGAAATATGAAATCTCTTGCAGTCGTTTCGTTATCGTTTTTATTACTGAATGCTGGATGCAGGATGTTTAGTTCTGTGCCTTGGGTGGTGCTGTATCGGGTTAAGTTTATTCTAAATTCAGCTCGTAGTAAGTACCACTGTACATAGGACGTCGTTCATGGCTAAGCGAAATATTGTGTTCTTTATAGTTTGATTTTTTTGTTATATTAAAATACAGTGTGGTGCCAGTAAATGAGTGTAAAAATGGAGGTTGATTGTAGTTGAATCAGGATACCATACCGAAAAAAAGCAGTTCAGGCAACCGACAACAAGAGCATAAACAAATTGTTCAAAAATATCGCCTAAAGTGGAACGTATTCTAGAATTCAAAAATTGGTTAAAACCTTCTGCCGATGAGAAAAAAAATGTTGAAAAAACATGTTAAAAGTGTCAAACATGGGGCCAATGTTTAACAGCCAGTCTTATAAAGGCTACTAATCTGACGTTAACTTTAATTCGCTGTTAAAATAAACAAAAGCGCATCAACATTTGTTTACTAATGAATAAAATGTCATAATCACTTACGTTTTGATGCGCTTTTGTTTATTTTAACAGCGTATTAAAATTAACGTCAGATTAGTGGCTTTTATAAGAATGACTGTAAATGTACTAGATGTTTTATCCCTACGATATATGAGAGCGTGTTCCTAAGACAAATTTAATAAAAACTAAAATTAGAAATAAACTGTCGCTAAAACCAATAAATTTCTAAGATATAAAAATATGTTTGCTGTTATGAATATCAACCCTCTAAAGAAATAGTACTGAAAAAAATGTCATCAAATATATTATAAAAAAATAAAATAATGACTTTTTGACTGCTAACTAATTTGCTTTTAAGAATGCCCTGAAGTCATGGATAGTATAAATGTAGAATTATTTATGCTTTACGATATTAATTAAAGGTATATGTATTACTATTTGCAATTTATTATGTTAATGCTTCATTTAATTTAGTTAAATTAAAGTAATTCTTATCCAGTTTTTTCAATAAAAATAGTACCTATGTGCATATTTATGTATTAATGTTTATACTTTATTTTCTTTTTGTATATAGTGAATAAACAAATTAATGTGGATATTTTGTGTTCAATTTTGTGTTCAAGGATATTTCTAATTGGTAATAAAAATACTCCCTGAAAATAAAACTTGACTATAAGTAGAAGGGGGACAGCTTTCCCCCACCACTTTTAATTGATTCGCGGATTCGCGGTTTAATTCGCGGATTTATTCGCGGATTTCGCGGTTTTAATTTTAATTCGCGGATTGACCCGATTAATTTCGCGGTTTGATCTAATTAATCACATATGAAGTTTGATATGTAATTTACATATGTGCTACTGATTAAATTACGCGGCGGACGTTTTTAATTTGCTTCTGGAATTACGCGGCGCCATTTTATTTTCGCGCGAATATTTGAATTTGAAATGTTTCAGATTTTTTTCTAAGTTCTAATTTTTGAATTTAAACTTCCCCGGTGTCGGCCATCTTGGTTTTCTGCGCGCGCACTTCTCTCGACTGCCTTTTAATTTCAATTTTTCAGATTTTTTTCTAAGTTCTAATTTTTGAATTTAAACTTCCCCGGTGTCGGCCATCTTGGTTTTCTGCGCGCGCACTTCTCTCGACTGCCTTTTAATTTCAATTTTTCAAATTTTTTTTTCTAAGTTCAATTTTTTAAATTTAAACTTCCCGGGGTGTCGGCCATCTTGGTTTTCTGCGTGCGCACTTCTCTCGGCTGCCAGCTTGAATTTGAAACTTTTCAGATTTTTGTCTAAGTTCAATTTTTTGAATTTAAACTTCCCGGAGTGTCGGCCATTTTGGCTTTCTCGCATTTATTTAATTTAAAAAAGCTTTTTGCGTCGGCACCCAAGTGGGATCTGAACCAGCGACCAAAGTATTACGAGTCTAAGGGCTAATCACCTGAGCTACCCAGACAGCGTACCTGAATGCGATTAAAACTTCAACAATTGCGTACCGTTTAGACGTCGAGCTCCCTTGTTGTAAACAAACAATTTTTTGAGAAATATTATTTATAAGAATGGAATTGCATAGCCTGTGATATTAAACGAGGTGTAGTAATTTTAAAAAACTGCTTTTGCATAATTAATTATTTTATCTTTATAATATGAGTGACGCGCATGAGTGGATTAACGATATTTCCATTGTCCCAACAGAGATTCTCATTGTCCCAACCTACTATATAGATGGAAATTTCCGATCTGTCGGCGATAAGAGATAAAGGCAGATCGTAAATATAAAACGAGTTACAAATTTGATTTTAATATATTCCGGAAATACTAAGTATGAAAAGGTCTCCTATAATATTATTAAATTATTTATAAAACCGCTGCTATTATCCATTTTTCATATTTGAAATGCTAGAATATGATTAATTTTATGCTGCTATGCGTAATTACAAAAGACATTATAGCCCCGAGGAGGGCTTTTCTATTTGTCATCCTCAATTGGCCTAACAGGTCGTTGCCTGTCGGCATTCAGCTCTTTGTTCGTTTAAACATCCTTGGACGATTTTGCATTGTGCGTCACGGAATACGATAACATGAACAAGAAGATAATACGTATTGCTTGAGTAAGAAAGAGATAAGCATAGTAGCAAATATTCGAGAAGGCTGGACTCTTAATTTAATTATGACATTTGTCAAGCATAAACATGCCTACTAATATAATTTTTGTATGGCTGTCTCTTTCTTACTTAAGCAATACGTATTATCTTCTTGTTCAGGTTATCTCATTGCTGTTATATATAATTATGGCCCAGCAGTATATCCAAACGTGCACTTTTTCAAATTTTTGAGAACTCATGCTAGCTCAGTTTAAAATTCTCTACAAAAACAGTATTTGGCGTGGATAGGCATCGATATGATATCTTAATAATTTTCAAACTACGTAACTCTAACTTGTTGCAATTTTAGTAAGATCTGAATAAAAACACACGATCTCGCTGAAAAAGTTCTAAGCAAAAACGACAAAAACAATATTTTTATACAACTTTCATTGAAAATCTTCTATCACAAACATTTCTAGAAGCAAAATTGCCGTAACGTAGACTCGCTGTGCATTTTATTACAGAAATTCTTATACTTTTGATGAAAATATATGCATGTTGACAACAAATTAACATAAATTTGATTTAACTTGTTGCAGTTTTAGTAAGATTTGAATAAAAACACACAATTTCGCTGAAAAAGTTCTAACCAAAAACGACAAAAACAATTTTTTATACAACTTTCATTGAAAAATCTTCTACCACAAGCATTTCTAGAAGCAAAATTGCAGTAACGTAAACTCGCTGTGCATTTTATTACAAAAATTCTTATACTTTTGATGAAAATATATGCATGTTGACCACAAATTAACATAAAATTGAAATAAAAACACGCACTTTCGCTGAAAAATGTTCTGGTCCACATCATATCACATAAATGTTTACAAAAACTGACATCATGTCACTTGAAATTATACAAAAAACGACATTTTTACTCACCATACGACGAAAATTGAACAAAAATCACGCATTGCACATTATCTCACATAAATTTTTACAAAATCGACATCATGTTACATAAACTATGCATAATTTTGCTAATGTTTTACACTTTTTTATAAAATGCATCTCTCAAAATTAAAAGAAATTGCAATTTCGTTGAAAAAATCTACTACCACAATCATTTCGATAAAAAAAATTTAAAAATTCTTGTACTTTTGATGGAAATATACGTATGTTGACCACAAATTAACATAATTTTTGAATAAAAACGCGCAATTCGTTGAAAAAATGTTCTGACACCATCAAAACACGCAATTTTATTGAAAAATTTTCTACCACAAGCATCTCGATAAGCAAAATTTCAGTTACGTAGGCTCATTGTTCATTTTTATTACGAAAATTAACTCAAAATTGAACAAAAATTACACAATTACACAACATCTCACAAAAATTTTTACAAAAATCGACATCATGTCACATAAATTATACAAAAATTACATTTTAATTCAACACACGATGAAAATTTTATAAAAATCACCCAATTACACATCATCTCACATAAATTTTTACAAAAACTGACATCATGTCACTTGAAATTATACAAAATATATGTATGTTGACCACAAATTAACATAAATTTCAATAAAAACACGTAATTTTGTTGAAAAAATGTTCTGACACCGTCATTTCACTTAAAATTTTACAAAACTGACATATCACTTGAAATTATACAAAATATATGTATGTTGATCACAAATTAACATAAACTTGAATAAAACACACAATTTCGTTGAAAAATTTGCAAATGTTTTACACTTTTTTATAAAATGTATTGCACAAAATTAAAAGAAATCACAATTTTTTAAATTATATCACGCCATTATAAAATCGTAGGTTGATTTTTTTGAAATTTTACACTTTGTAACTGTAAAATAACTTCAAATACTAATATTTTAGCTTTATATTTTGTAATTATTGCAGATTCGTAAAAAACAAAAGCAGCGTAGAAATAAAAAAACACAAACACTTTGTAATAAACAAATATATTGTTCTTATTTCGTATAATACTTAATAATATAAAAATAATTGTACAGCTGAATGTCTTATTTTCTAAAAATTCGCTAGCAATTTACAAAACTGTAGTTTGAGGTGCACAACATTTCAAATTAAAAAGGCTGCAAGTAATAAAATCAGAATTTCATTGTGTCATTTTAAAGTTTAAGATGCTCCCACTCTAGAATTTCCTTCGTTTTTGATATTGATGACATCTACCTTAAAACCGTTTTTCTAACGGCCCTTTTTTGGAGCCGTTTCCTTATCGGCGTTCTTCTGACTGAACCTTTTTGATGTGGACTTGGATGAGTAGCTGGTGTTTTTAATTTATATTCTAAATCGGACTCGCAGTTATCAGTTTCCATTTCGGTTTTTCCTGTAGTACCAGTCGGGGCTGGCACTTTTTGCTGTTTAGGTTTAGCTAGCAGCACATTAGCAACGTTTAGGTCTTTGATGTAATCAGCAAACTGTAGGCGTCTGGGTGGATTAATAGTTTTTCGAGGCCTCAGAGTGTCGTGAACTAAATCGACTATGTTAGACGCCGGTAAAATTTCACCCTTTATAGTAACGGTACCTTTGTGATCCCAGCTCACATCGTTTGAGGCACTCAAAATGCGTAGAAAAACTTCAGCTTTTTTCTTAAAAGTTTTGGGAAGCGCAGATAAAATAACGGCATTTGATAGGCTGTTACTGTTTGTTTCAATAGGTATTTTGATTGGCTGCCGTGCCTGGTTTGTGAAATGAAGGAATCTTTGTAACACTTGGTTGTACTGCCCCCATTTATCGTGATCAGTTAATTTGGACTTTAAAACTTTTTGCATTTCGTCATCAAGCTGTGATAATATATTTTTCTCCGTATTCTCGCCAGACTTAAGACGTTGGACAAATTCCGGCGATACAATCAACATCTTCGGCTCTTGGTCCATTTTAGTCGAAAAGGAGCTCACTCGTTTGTTCTGATAGAGCCGTCGTGAATAAACTAACTTAAAATCAAGACTTAGATAATAAATATATAAAAAAATATGGCAGGTACGGGAATCGAACCCGTATTCTCTCTCGAGATCAGAGCTTAAATCTGACGCCTTAACCATTCGGCCAGCCTGCCTCCCTATATCAACGAGCACTCTCTGCATAATTAAGAAAACATATAGTTTAAAAGCCTTCTATTTGCAATTTCATACAATATTTTATATAAAATAAGACTTGTGCAAATTTCTAAATCAGGTTTTGATATATATTTATCGAAAGACTTGACCCTCAGCGACGTTTTATTATTATTTGTCGTGATGCGTTATCGCTGAATTTTACAGAAGCCAACCTGTCTGCTGTGTGACGTTCGCAGTGTTTCCATACTTTTTTATTTTAAAATTTTATAAAACCAGAGGTCCAAACTGCTGCCGCACTAACTCGTTTTAAGCCATTGTACTCTGTTACCTGGTGTGGCTGCATCCTGGGCCTCTGGTTTTACAAATTTTAAAATAAAAAGTGATTGACCGAGATTTTTAAACTGTAAAACACGAGTTGGCTTCAATATTTTTTCTACAGCCGAGGAGTTTGTTAGCTTAAATGCCCTCGGCGCTTCGCCCCTCTCAAAAGCGGCCCTCGGGGCTCCACCCCTCTCCAAGGGGGCCCTCGGGGCTCAGCCCCTCTCCAAGGGGGCTCTTGGAGCTCCACCCCTCTCCAAGGGTGCCCTCGAGGCTCCGCCCCTCTCCAATCGGGCACTAGGGGCTCCGCATACAAATCGGTCCGATATAATAACTGTACTTTTAATCTTCACAAATAAGGTTTTATAAACTCTTAAAGTACTCCGTGCTTTAAATGAAATGGCGTGTTTTATAAACAACATAAAGCACGCCGCATATGACCCTTGGCAACAGTTTAAAATCACGGCTGTAGAAAAATGTATTTTTCCCGCTGCTGATCATGTAAGTCAGTGATACAGCCTTAGTAACAAAACGTGTAAGTCGGTGATTATATTTGTTTGCTACTTTTTCTTGACAGCGGAACTTAATATTATTATTAAGTTCCTAGAATAATAAAATTTGCAAAGCAAGATGCAGATTTAGACGTTTTGTTTATAAATTGCAAGTGTTTATGTGACATGTGACACTCACGAAAACTAATCCTGGTGACAGGTGACAAACCAAACGATTTTTTCAAAAATCGCGACTTTGTCTTGGCTTGTACTTGCCTACCTCAAATGTCTTTACATTCCTTGTTACTTAAATAGCTATTTCTTGAAACGTCAGTAAAATGTAACATTATACCACATGATACAAACACCTAACGGACTCAGAAGCGACACTCGCGGCGGCACCGAGTACCCGATTTCAGCTATTGTGGCCATATTGAAAGAAAGTAGATCAAAAATAATATGTTGGTGGCACTGTAAGTCTATGTCAAATTCGAGGTAGCAGGTTAGGTTTTGCGTCAGTCTGTGTCAAAACTGATGCAAAATCTAACCTGCTAACCTCGAATTTTTACTTACCGTTCTAGAACGGTATGTAAATTACCTACCGTTCTGTTTATCTTAGTAACCAGTAAACATAACCAGCGTATATAAATCAAACAAGTAGAGACACTCATTGTCTGTTCCTTTGATGTCAAAATACCAATTTGGATGACCTTGAACGGCTCCTGGGGGGTACCTTTCGATAGTACTAACAGATGGCGCCACTACTTTGTCACATATACAGTGGCTATATACAAGACAGTGTGGCCATACGATTGTTGGCGGCCATTTTCAGGCAAATTTGAGCGTAGAGATATACAGTGCCTTTAAAAATAATCGAACGTTATGTTTAAACGTTTGACATTTTTCATTGGCGTTCGTTCGTGGTGCTTTAAAGTGTTACTTGAAGTTTACAACCGGTTTCAGTTATGGTAGTTTACAATACAGCTAAATGCCGTCTTCCTGTTCCCTGTCTCCAAACCTCCCTGTCCTGTGCTTGGTGTTCTTCCAGGTTCCTGTCCTCCATGGCTTTCCGAATACCCTCATTCCACAGTTTGTGTGGTCTACCTCTTTTTTTTCTTATCCGTCGGCGACCATTTAAAGATCTTTATAGGCCACGTCGTCTTCTCCATTCTCATCAGATGACCAAACCAGTTTAACGCTTTCCGTTCAGTTCTGTCCACAACTCATTCTGGTGCCTCCATTCTGCGTCTTATTTCCTCGTTCGTCACTCTATCTCGCCTCGATATCTTTCCGCTTTTTCGTCCATTTGAACTGTGTCTAGTCTTCGTTTCATTTCCGCTGTTACAGTCCATACCTCACTGCCATAACATAACATCGACTCTACCATTACTTCACCTATACTTTTTTTGTTTTTGTTAGAGATAGTATTGTCCCATCAAATTGATTTCAAGCATCCCATTATCTTCTTACTTTGTACTATTCGAGTTTTGATCTCTTCTGTTCCCAAACCTTTTTCATCGATTGTATTGTAGCACCGAGGTATTTAAACCTTTTTACTTGTCTTACTGCGACATCTTCATTTATTAAGACTTCATATTGTGCTTCCGAGTTGATTACTAAATAGATACTCCATTTTCTCTAAACTTATGCTAAAGCCCCATTCATCGTAGCACCGATGTAATCTCTTTATCATATATTCCAAGTCGAACGCATCTTGTGCTATTAGTACAACAATAGCACAATTCTAAATTGTAACATTTAAATACTGTGCAGAATATTAGTTTTTCAGGGCAATAGATGATAACATTTCACCCGCTTGCGACGCTAATGAATTATTTGACACTGACAATTTACAATTGTCAGATTTGAAAGGTTTTATTTTCTTCCATAACCAAATGAACGGGTTCTACCAACCTCTTTGAGAACAACTTAGAAGTAACTAAATATTTTGCCTGTTAATGGCGGATATTCGCGTCGACCAATAGCGGAGAAAACATCCCTATGGCCACACTGTCTTGTATAAAGCCACTGTAGTCACATATAATTGGTAAAGTTCGTTTTCTTGGTTTGCAACCTGACGTCACTAATGAACACACATTTACTGAGTGCACGTATGTCTTTTATCTTTTCATGCATAGCCATTACTCATAACCTCAAAATGAGCATCTGACACATGTCGTTGGCAAACATAAATGTCAAAAAAAGCGTTAATAAACAATTTTCTGTCCTATTGCAGTTAAAGTCCCAGATAACATAATAAAGTTACCCACGAAAATGAACAGGAAATGAGCAGTTTATTTAGAAAATGTATGTATGTATGTATAATCTGTAACCTCATTTACCTTGCGGTGTAGAGGCTGGTGCTTTATACCCTCGCGTCTGGCGGTACAATGCTCAACTTGCCCCGGATTCGGGATACAGAGTTGGAGCGCGCCTTTGGTGCTTGCGCAGCAACCATTGTGTGATTTGTGTGTTTTGGTGATGTGTTGACCTTGTTACTCTATCTCTTAGGTCTGTGGTTCTCAGTAGAGGACAGTTAATTTGGTGCCCAACTGTGAATGGTCTCACTGAGCCCGATTCTAATCACCAAGGATACGGAAAATTCCGACCCCAGAGGGATTCGAACCGAGGACTTGCTTAATGCAAGCCTGGTGCTTAACCATCTGCGCCACGCAGCTATTTAGAAAATGTATTAAAATATAACAAAAAAACATCATTAGAAATCGTCTTCAGAAACCTCTAAATCTTGTTACCGTCAATTTTCGCCTTACTGTATTTTCGAGATTTTGGTTACCAATAATTTCCGATTTATTGTATATTCGATGCTTTTCGAATTGCGTTTGGGCACTGCACATTCTTGATACGCAGCCTTGGCTCATTGTTGAGCGCTCGCGATGCGAAATTGGGTCATCTTGTTTCGGCATTCGATCGAATAAGGTCGCGGAAGTTTTGGCGCTGGTCGACGTCGCCATTCTGGAGAAGGTGCTTATGGTTGTCTAGGCACTTCTCACCCTTCAGTTAGGGGATTTGTACGCGTCTCGACATTTCTCCGTATGTGAATTTGGAGATTCTGCTAGGTGCAGACCTTTTTTGACGTCAAAATTTCCGAGCGAACCATTTGGGGAAACTTATTGTAAGTAGGACCGTTTTCAGCCCCTTTTCGAGTGCCCGCTAACGTTTATTTCTTAATAATGTAGTCCCCACCTCGTGCTGGGCCCCAAGTACGCCTATACATCTCGGACTTGGCCCCAAATAGGCGAATACCACGATTTGAACATCACGTTCTGGACCCCAGTTATATCTCGATTACCTCGTGATGGGTCTCCTTTAAGACTTGGAGATCCCGCCTTGTGGCCGCTGCGTTCTGCGATAACGTATCTCGACGCCCTTACCTGGCGAACTGCTCGTCCCCAGAAGCCCGTTCCTGTAATGCTGTTCGCGCGAAGATAACTTCAAATCAGCTTAAGGTAACCTTACTGCCCTATTAATTTGTGCTTCTGTTGTACGGCTCAATCGACGAAGGACTGCCTAAAGTATTTTGGCTTTTAAAGTAAGATTAGCGCGATAAACTGGCGCGAGATATGTAGATAATGGTCTGGACGCATCACTTGATGGCGTATTTTTGTTGTTGTGTAAAGTAAGAGGCTTCCCCTCGCCGTAGTTCTACTTTTGCTGCGGATTGTGATATTTATTTATTTATTATATGTACAACAGTATAGAAATTCCTGAGGCGGAGGCCCGCTGTAATTTTGCTATTTTACATTAACGTCACTATCCGGGAGCCGCAGGAATTTCCGTTAATTTTATAATCTGGTGTTTTAATTTGGCCACCCTATTTTTGTGAACAAGGATCATTGGGGCAGTTACAATGCATATGCAGGCCTGAAACTTTTTTACCTATGTGTATCTTTTTATGTGTGTGCCCAACCTTATGAGTGAATAAAACGAACTTGTCATATTTAATTACACTTGATTGTTTGACTCCGGTTTTGCGCATTTCTAGTAATTTCTCAGTGTTCCGATTTAGCTGGAGCGAAATCTAACAATCGCTGAATCAAGGGGTTAAGGCTTCGTTTTTTTGTTATCATAAATCGGTGGCGCCAATCTTTCCATCTTTAGAACTCACGCCGTCTTCGACTGCAGTTGGCAGGCGACCCCCCTGATTTGCGATTGATAGTGACTCGCCTGGGCAGTGCCCGAGTGAGACAATTTGGTGTTTTGATTGCAACTTTGGATCGTAAGCAATTAAAGTAAGTATCATTTCTCCAGCCCCCTTTGTTTGTGCTTAAAGTTGATAACAAAAACTTGACGCCCAACGTGCAGGCTTGTGTTTAATTAACGTAATTACGAACGTTTTATTCACTCATTAGTAAAAACGCTTAAATTTGAATCGAAGCGTTAAAGGTATTTTCAGCAGGTAGAATTGCGCCGGCCGTGTAGATAACGTTTATTTATCTTGACCTCGGGTCAAGCTCGTATTGAATTGTTTCACATTTCATGCTGTAGGATATTTCCTCACCAAAATTGTGTTTTAGATCGATTCTAAAACGTTTAGGGTTTTAAAATATAAAAGTACTTTGCATGTTTACTTAGCTATTTAGTTATTCCAAATTTTCAAGAGGATTAAAATACAAAAATAGGTTGCATGTTTATTTAGCAATTTATTTGTTCTAAGATCTTTAAGAGTTTAGAAAAAATACAAAAAATAGGTTGCATGGTTATTTAGCTATATATATCTATTCTAAAATTTTGTTTAAACGTTTTAAAAATACAAAAAAATATATTTTGCATGTTTATCTAGGAATTTATCGATTGAAACCGAATTGATCAATTTAGATTTATTCACTTAAAGTATAAGAGGTAACGCAGTTTGATTGCCGAAAGCTGGTTTTGAAGCATTGCGGTAAATTTTCCCCTTGCGTTCTTTTATTGTGAAATATCAGCTGATCAGTGCTGTTACATTAATCGTGATAATTTGGTTTCGCTGTGTTCCTTGAATATTGCTTAAGATTTGCGGTATTTGCTTGCTGTCGGCTCGTTTTAAATTTATTTGTCGGGTACATTTATTTATTCCAGTGGCGTAGGATATAGTTGGTCTATTCCAGTGGCGTAGGATATAGTCGGTCTATTCCAGTGGCGTATCCCCATTTTTTTTTAATATTTATTCGCGATTTTTGTTATTTGGGTTATTGTGTAATTTAATATTTCGAATCGCTCCAGGGGCGTACTAATAATTATTTTAAGAGGGAAAATTTTATTGCGTATAGATTTGTTTGTCTTTTTGGTATCGAAATGGATATTGATCGACTGAGGGCGGACGAATTAAATTTCGTGTTAATGATTAGGGGTGTTTCAGTGGAGGGGACAGTTGACGATAAAAGGAAACTGTTGAGAGCTAGGCTTCGAGTTGAAAAGACGATTCCTGTTAGTTTTGCCGAAGTCCCATTAGACGTTGAGGAACAGCTAGGAATTTGTGAAGACAAGTTGGTGGAGATTAGGCGAGAAGTAGATGAGAACCAAGCTCCTCTATCCGATAACTTATACAAGCGGTTGAATAGTCGTTTAATGCATGTTTATGGTCGACTGAACTACCTGAAAGCGGACGATCTTCTCCTCGCTCTTAAAGATCGCCGTATGACTCAATGTTTAGAACTTATTGAGGACGTTCATACCAAAGCGTCGGAACCCCCGGTGACTACCGAGAATAATCTGATTAATCGCGAAAGGGAAGCGACTCCTAACATCCAAGACCCGGTTAGCGCCTTTGACAATTTTTCGCATAATTTTGGTGAAGATGTCACTCACCCTCCGGACATGTCTCCCCGCGTGCGTTTTGAACCCCTGCCGTCACCCGCGAGTCTTTCGGTGTCGAGGCGACCAAGCTTGCCCCTTCGTGATTCTACTTGGCTAGCCGAATCAATTGTGCCTCCACCCACTCGCAGTAATTGTGTTAATGCTTTAGCCATTAATAAATGGAACGTTCGGTTTAATGGAGATTCTGGGCTGAATAGTTTTTTGGAGCGTGTAGAGGAATTGAGGGTAGCTCGAGGTGTTAGTAAAGAACAGTTATTCACTGCGGCTGTGGAACTCTTCACGGATAACGCGTTATTATGGTTCAGGTCGGTGCGTGACACGGTTAGTTCGTGGGATCAACTGGTATATGCGCTGCGAGCTGCATTTCTCCCGGAAGATTACGAGTTTGCGTTGTGGGAAGAAATACGAAACAGGACTCAGGGCGAATTCGAGCCGGTCACAATTTATGTAGCGGCCATGGAAGCCTTGTTTCGACGATTACCTAGCTTGCCTAGTGAAGCTTCGCGCGTGACTTATATTCGTCGTAACCTGCTGCCCTACTTGTATTCTCAGTTAGCTAGGGAACTTACTGTTACAGTCGCTGGCTTAACTAGAGTCTGCAAACAAATCGAGGACGCGCACCGTCACGCGGCCAAATATAAAAGCCCTCCTACCACCCTTAGAGGACTTGTCGAACCCGACCTCGCTTACGTCAAGTCTCGGCTCGAGCCTCGTGTGAGTGCCCTACATGCTGCCCCCGGAAGTCGTGCTCCCCGTCAGGCCGAATATTGTTCCACGGCTTTACCTGTTTCTCGTCCGGTCGCGGGACCATCTTCAGCCAATTGCTGGAATTGTGGACAGTTAGGCCACCGTGCTGCCGCCTGCTCCGCCCCTCGGCGAATGCATTGCTACCGTTGTGGCAAGGCAGATGTTACCGTGCGAACTTGCCCCTCGTGTGCGGGAAACGCCCGTCAGCGACGTTAAGTGGCCGATTAACGCGCTGTCCTGGTTCGGCCGAACTTAAGAATACCCCTTATGAACTCCCTATGGCCAAGAAAATTATTTTGGATTTTATTTTAAATAGCATGGGTCATGATCAACACCCTTATTTAAATGTTAGTGTGTATGGTGTCAAAATGTTAGGCCTCCTTGACTCTGGCGCATCGCGAACGATTGTCGGTAGGGATGGTTGGACTAAACTGAAACCTTTGTGTAATCTAAATGTCACTCACGCCCAATCATGTGTGGTTGCGAATGGTAATGAATGTCAGGCGATTGGAACTGTGTCCGTACCCATTGTTCTGCGGGATCGTGTTGTGGTGATGGACCTTCTCGTTATTCCGTCCATACCACATGTTCTTATTTTGGGAACCGATTTTTGGCGTAGGATGGAAATTATTCCTGACCTTGGTCGTGGCGAGTGGTCATTTGGCAAGAGTGCCCCGAGTGCTGAACTGTGTGCAATTAAATCAGCTGAACATTTATCCCCTGAAGAACGTGTTAGGTTAGAGGCGTTGGTGGAAAATGCTTTTTCGTCTATGGGTACGAAACTTGGTTGTACTCATTTGGTAGCTCATGAAATTAAAACGACTTCACCCCCAATTAAGCAACGCTACTATCCTATCTCCCCTGCCTTACAGAAATACGTCGATGCGGAGTTGGATAAAATGTTGGCGGACGACATTGTGGAACCCTCTTGTTCAGCTTGGGCTTCACCTATCGTCATGATTAAAAAGAAAGATTCCACCTATCGATTTTGTGTCGACTATCGACGTCTTAATCAGGTCAGTCAACCTGACGCCTACCCGTTACCATTTGTGAATGCGACTCTTGACAAACTTCGGGATGCTCGCTACCTAACTACCCTCGACATTAAATCCGCATACTGGCAGATCCCAGTAGCCGAGTCTTCTCGCCCACTTACCGCTTTTACTGTGCCGAACCGTGGGCTCTTTCAATTTAAACGTATGCCCTTTGGCCTTCATACGGCGCCAGCGACTTGGCAGCGACTGTTAGACAATGTGCTAGGTGTTGACCTTCAACCCTACGTCTTCGCTTACTTAGACGATGTAATTATTTGCACAAATTCATTTGACCGACACCTGACGGTTTTGCAAGAGGTACTGTCTCGTCTCTTCAAGGCGGGTCTGACCTTGAATAAGGATAAATGTTGTTTTTGTAAATCTGAGTTGCATTACTTGGGCTATGTTGTGAACGCTCAAGGTTTATTAGTGGACCCCAGTAAGGTCGAGGCCATTTTGAAGATTCCCACTCCCAACTGTGTGTCTGAGGTACGACGCATACTAGGTATGGCTTCCTGGTACAGGAGGTTCGTGCCGGATTTCTCGACGGTTGTAGCTCCCTTGACTTCTTTGTTGAAGAAGAACAGACCGTTCATTTGGAACGATGACTGCGATCAGGCTTTACGCACCCTCAAGGATTGTTTGGTTTCGGCTCCGATTTTATCGTGTCCCGACTTCTCTTTACCGTTCACTATTCAAACGGATGCTTCTGCGTATGGCATTGGTGCCGTCTTAACCCAGTCCACCCCTAATGGCGAAACTGTTATCGCGTATATTAGCCGGTCCTTAACAAGGAACGAAAGGAATTATAGTACGACTGAGAGAGTGTGTTTGGCGGTGCTGTTTGCGATCGAGAGGCTGCGTCCCTACATCGAAGGTTCGAAATTCACTGTTGTGACGGATCACTATAGTCTGAAGTGGCTGAATAATATTAAGGACCCCGTTGGTCGCATTGCGCGATGGGCTGTGCGGTTGCAGCAATACGATTTCGAGATCCAACATCGAAAAGGGAAGGATCATGTAGTTCCCGACACTTTGTCTCGCGCTGTACCTGTGGTGAATGCCCTGAGTGACATGAATGGCGTGGATGACGTCGTGAATGTCGTGGACGTACCGCTCGCAGTTATGCCTGACGTACCTCGTGATCCGTGGTATCTGAAGATGATTCGCGAAGTGAGTCAGAGACCTAGACGTTTTCCGTTGTGGCGTGTTGAGGATGACAAGTTGTTCAAGTATGTGTCTGTTCCGTACCCTGACCTTGCGAATGATCGTGATGCATGGAAGGCTGTTGCTCCTAGTGAACAACGCAGAGATATTATGTCCCGTTTTCATGACTCCCGTACGAGTGGACACTGTGGTGTCAATAAGACGCTGAGTCGGATCGCTCAGTATTTCTACTGGCCTAAGATGCGACAGGAGGTGGCCGAGTATGTTAGACGTTGTGGGGTTTGCTCCCGCATTAAACCCGAGCAGAGGGCTCCTAGAGGTCTCATGGGAGGACACTCCCAAATATCTCGCCCTTGGGAGGTTATCTCCACGGACATTGTTGGTCCATTGCCTCGCTCTTCCCGTGGTTACACCCACATCTTAGTTGTTGCGGACCTGTTTAGCAAGTTCCCCTTGTTCTTCCCCCTTCGTGCCGCTACCGCTTCCGCTGTGGTTAGGAGTATTGAGGAGAACGTCATACTTCTGTTTGGTGCCCCTCGTAGGATCATTTGTGATAACGGAGTCCAATTCCGGAGTAGGGACTTTCAGAACATGGCTAAGCGCTATGGATGTCGGATATCTTTTACGGCTTACTATCATCCCCAAGCTAATCCCACTGAGAGGGTTAACCGCGTGTTAAAGACCATGTTGTCCGCGTATGTGAAAGAGAATCAGCGTAATTGGGATGTGTTGCTACCATCGGTGGCGTGTGCGATCAGAACATCTAAGCATGAAGTGACTGGTATGACCCCGTTCTTTGTTAACTTTGGTAGGGAAATTAACTTTAATGACCTTCTACCCGCCGAAGAACCAGATGACCCTGAACTCATATTTGACCGTGATGATGTAGAACCGCGTTCTAAAGCCCTTAAGCAGGTTTACCTTGACGTACGAAAGCGTTTAACAAAGGCTTACCAAGCGTCGAAGCCTCGTTACGACTTACGCCATCGCCCTGATGAATTTGAGGTGGGGGAATCCGTCCTTCGAAAGAACCACGTCTTGTCCAATGCTGCTAGAGACTTCACAGCCAAGCTCGCCCCTAAGTTTGTTGGCCCTTTTGTCATTCATAAGAAACTTTCTCGGTGGATCTATCAGTTGAAAGATCCCGATGGGACTGTCTTTTCGGGGTCTTGGCACGCCAAGGACCTAAAACCCTATCGTGGTCCGGGTATCGGTGGCCAGACCGTTTAGTTCGCGTTTGTCCTTTTCTTTTGTTTTCCCAACCTCTTCAAGGTTGTTTCAGTGGGTAAGCCGTTCCTGGGCTTACACACTTATCCCCGACCAGTGGTGGCTGAGCCTTGGTTTTGCGCGTGCCGTCTGGTGTCCGCCTACATTCTCAGGTTTCCTTTATTGGTGACACTACGGTGGCCTGGGCTGGGTTGGCATCGGCCGACACGATGGCACTATCTCGGTTCATCCCCACTAACGACTGACGTGACAGACGTACATCCGACCGTCCTTCCTATTCCTTCTTCAGTGTTGTCCTCTTTTCTGATTCCCCTCCAACGTTCTTCCGAGTGCTTTGGACTCCTGACTTGGAGGTTTCGGGTGTCGAGCATAGCTGCCCCATCCACCGGCGCAGCCTTTTCATCACGCAGCGAAGGGTGCGGGTAATGTTCGGCTCACGGAGCTTCCGGCCGGGAGCCAAATCACTCCCTTCTTAACGCTTCCTCTTTTGTCCCTGTGTGTATCCTATTTCTTGTGCTGTCCGACTACGACTTTATTTTGGGCCTCGTATTTAGCGTATAAGAAAATTTCTTTGAAATTTTCTTCCTCCGGGTAAGAGGGGGGTTTGTTACCGTCAATTTTCGCCTTACTGTATTTTCGAGATTTTGGTTACCAATAATTTCCGATTTATTGTATGTTCGATGCTTTTCGAATTGCGTTTGGGCACTGCACATTCTTGATACGCAGCCTTGGCTCATTGTTGAGCGCTCGCGATGCGAAATTGGGTCATCTTGTTTCGGCATTCGATCGAATAAGGTCGCGGAAGTTTTGGCGCTGGTCGACGTCGCCATTCTGGAGAAGGTGCTTATGGTTGTCTAGGCACTTCTCACCCTTCAGTTAGGGGATTTGTACGCGTCTCGACATTTCTCCGTATGTGAATTTGGAGATTCTGCTAGGTGCAGACCTTTTTTGACGTCAAAATTTCCGAGCGAACCATTTGGGGAAACTTATTGTAAGTAGGACCGTTTTCAGCCCCTTTTCGAGTGCCCGCTAACGTTTATTTCTTAATAATGTAGTCCCCACCTCGTGCTGGGCCCCAAGTACGCCTATACATCTCGGACTTGGCCCCAAATAGGCGAATACCACGATTTGAACATCACGTTCTGGACCCCAGTTATATCTCGATTACCTCGTGATGGGTCTCCTTTAAGACTTGGAGATCCCGCCTTGTGGCCGCTGCGTTCTGCGATAACGTATCTCGACGCCCTTACCTGGCGAACTGCTCGTCCCCAGAAGCCCGTTCCTGTAATGCTGTTCGCGCGAAGATAACTTCAAATCAGCTTAAGGTAACCTTACTGCCCTATTAATTTGTGCTTCTGTTGTACGGCTCAATCGACGAAGGACTGCCTAAAGTATTTTGGCTTTTAAAGTAAGATTAGCGCGATAAACTGGCGCGAGATATGTAGATAATGGTCTGGACGCATCACTTGATGGCGTATTTTTGTTGTTGTGTAAAGTAAGAGGCTTCCCCTCGCCGTAGTTCTACTTTTGCTGCGGATTGTGATATTTATTTATTTATTATATGTACAACAGTATAGAAATTCCTGAGGCGGACGCCCGCTGTAATTTTGCTATTTTACATTAACGTCACTATCCGGGAGCCGCAGGAATTTCCGTTAATTTTATAATCTGGTGTTTTAATTTGGCCACCCTATTTTTGTGAACAAGGATCCTTGGGGCAGTTACAATGCATATGCAGGCCTGAAACTTTTTTACCTATGTGTATCTTTTTATGTGTGTGCCCAACCTTATGAGTGAATAAAACGAACTTGTCATATTTAATTACACTTGATTGTTTGACTCCGGTTTTGCGCATTTCTAGTAATTTCTCAGTGTTCCGATTTAGCTGGAGCGAAATCTAACAATCGCTGAATCAAGGGGTTAAGGCTTCGTTTTTTTGTTATCATAAATCGGTGGCGCCAATCTTTCCATCTTTAGAACTCACGCCGTCTTCGACTGCAGTTGGCAGGCGACCCCCCTGATTTGCGATTGATAGTGACTCGCCTGGGCAGTGCCCGAGTGAGACAATTTGGTGTTTTGATTGCAACTTTGGATCGTAAGCAATTAAAGTAAGTATCATTTCTCCAGCCCCCTTTGTTTGTGCTTAAAGTTGATAACAATCTGAAGAACTGGAATCTTCTGTTGTGTTGATAACGACCGGAAGAATATCTCCAACGTCTATTACTCTCTGATTCTCCCAAGCTGTGGTTATTTCCTTCTGGCAGTGGTCGGTATAATTCTTCCAATGTTCCACTGACACAGACTCTAAGGCAGCATTCCAAGTTTTTAACACAATTTCATCCGTTGACGCAGATGTAGAGGATATCCTGCTATCATACAGTCGTTTACACTCCGACCACACCATCTCTATTGCATTAAAATGGCAATGATATGGTGGAAGGCGCAGGATATTATGCCCAAACTGTTTTACCCACTCGTCAAGATGATAGATTTTATTTGTGTTCGTGTGCTGCTTTACTGTGTTTCATATAGTATCTTTCATGGCGCATTCTGAAAAGTCTATGTTCTTCTTTTGCAACCATTGTATTAATTTTGCCTTTGTCCATGACTTATTGGGGATTTCGAATTCTAAACCAGAATGATAACTAGCGTTATCAATTATTATAAGAGATCTTGCTTCTAAATTTGGAACAAGTTTTTCTTTAAACCACTTTTCAAAATTTTGTCGATTCATGCTGTCGTGATAATCTCCTTTTTTTTACCCACTCTTAAACACTAAACTAGCATTTCTAACAAAACCATTTTTGTTTCCAGCATGTACTATGATATAACGAGACCCCTGCGAAGTTTTTTGGCATGCAGTTGCCAATGTACCATCCTGCCACTGCATACGAAATGAACCTTTGCTGAAAATCCATGTTTCATCTACAAATACCGGCGTAAAGGGATGTTCAGAATTCAAATTATTAATATATTCTCTTAAAAATTTATTTCTTTTAACAAGTATATGAGATTGTTCCATCAAAAATCTTCTGTTGTCACCTCTTTGCCATTTGAAACCAATTTTTGTTATATATTTATGTATAAACGATCGTGAAAGGACATGCTCCCCACAATATTCCTCATTCATTCTATTTTGAATTTTATTTAGAGTTACATGTTTCTTTTCGGCATACATTTTATATACAACCTCTCTGATCGAACTAGTAGCTGTATCTTCATGGATTTTCTTTTTGTGCTTAGATGTTGATTTTGCCATGTGTTTCTTATAAGCACTGTCAGTAGTCACGCCTTTACTTTTAATTTTTTTAACCGTACTTTCACTTACTCCTAAATCTTTACTGGCTCTAACGCACACGTTCCCAAATTCATACGGTGCACCCAAATCTTTCTACATTTGAAAGAAAGCAATTACGTTTTCTACAAGTTGTTGCACTTGTTCGCTGAGTCTGGGTGTTTTGCCCATACTGCGTATATAATGTGTATTGTAATAGTATATTACACAACGAGAGCTGTAGGAAGCATATTACACGCGAGTTGGAAAAGTTACGCACAATCCGCGTAGCGGCGCGTGTGTAATTCCACGAGCGTGTAATTGCTCTATAGCTCGAGTTGCGTACTATACTTTTTCTACGATCACACTCATTTTTTCTACTCCTTTATTAGTAAATTGCTCATTAAGCACTGCTTACTTGATTAGTAAATTCGTTGTTACAAACAGTGTTACGTAATGATAATGACTAACACGTAATTTTTTTTATTACGTTACAGTTAGCTTCTGTTGTTTGTACGAAGCGGTGTAGGGATGTGACTGCAGCCTCCTAATTTTTAAGATGGTGTGACAGATGATTTGACAGTTAATAAAATATTTCTTTTTCGTTTAACGAAATGAGTGTGATCGTAGAAAAAGTATAGTACGCAACTCGAGCTATAGAGCAATTACACGCTCGTGGAATTACACACGCGCCGCTACGCGGCTTGTGCGTAACTTTTCCAACTCGCGTGTAATATGCTTCCTACAGCTCTCGTTGTGTAATATACTATTATTACAAACCCACAATTAAACAGTTTGACACTGACTTAAGAAAAGTGACATGTAAATATCTTAATATTTGACAATAAAGCGCTATCGGATTATAAACAGACACGATCTTTCTTAACCTTTTTTTGTTTCACTCGTTTCAGTTAAGAGAGAAAAAGATAAAAAATAATGACGTCAGGTTGCAAAACAAGAAAACGAACTATAGCAGAGAGATAGTAACTGCATGGATTTACTAGTACAGGATACGTTCACTACATGTAAACGTACGTCGAATCTTAAATATCATATCACGGAGTACGGTACCTTCCCACATTTCATTCTAACCCGTATCAATGTATTTCTCTCTCGCTTTAGACGTATTTCATACTATGTTTCGTACGCTTAATTTTGAAGTTTTGAAATGAAAACGTCAGAAGTGTCATTCAATTTCACAGTTTATTCTTCGAAAATTGAACTTTAGCAATGAGAACGTGCATAATTTGTTCTATTTCTTGTAATTCTTCAAGCAAAAACCTATCTTTTCACCGGTGTTTTAAGTAGATAGTTTGTTTAATTAAAACCTTCTTTTAAAATGATTTCAGTCTTTTTATTGATATTTATATCTCTCATGGCATTAGGAAAGGAATGAATATCAAAAAAGTTCCCTATCCAAGCTTCAAAAAGGATTGATTCCCTACAGTTTTTCAAGGCACCTAACTTCTGAATGAATTATCAACTGTAAAGTTGAGGTTAATGTTTCCTTTTGCTTCTTCAGCTGCTCATCCACACTCTCATCATGTTTTTCATCAAATTCGAATGTGGGAAATAACAGCAGTTCATGCAGATGTGTGGGGGTTGGAAAAAAATAGTAACTGTTCGTTACCACGCAACTGAGGTGCAAGCTCCGGCAAGCCATATAAATTTGGTTGCGCGTTCTTGTAAAATGGGATGCAGGAAGATATGTGATTGATCTCGAAGTTCTTAGTGATGAAAAGAATGATATTGAGGACTGTACATTATTAGAAGCAAAAGATTTATTCTCATATTCTTTAACATATTTAAACGTACAAATGGAAACATTTCTAAATGATGGTAACAGTAACTGTAATTTCAAATAGCAAAGTTAATTTTTATTCCGAGTGATATCTTTTCCAACAAATAAGTGGATTTATGCCTACAGGGGCACCACTATAAAAAAAACACGCCAAAATCTCTACCTCATGGGTGGTGTGGAAAAGAGATACCAGTAAATTTAACTGTATTTTTCCAAAAAATGTAAGTACCACTTTCAAAATTGGTGCAACAAAAATTTAATTTTTCACGTACTGTAGGGAAATGTACTGTATTCCTAAATATAAAATCGTTTAGAAAAGTGATACTTTTCTGCACAGCAACACTTTTCTACATAGCAACGCATAAATATAGATAACACAAAAATTAGAAATTTAATTATCAGCAGTATGGTACACATTAATCGTACAATTACTTAAATTAGAAAATGTTATTCCATTAGATTGTAAATTACTGCTGATTAGTAGCGAATCAGTGGAACTCGCCGGTGGAAGAGAAAGCATCGAATATTGAAGTGGAACGACGTTCTGTCCGAAAATTCGCCTGGACGTTTTAATTTTATTGCTGACGTTATGCGTAGGCAATGTCCTGTGTAGTTCTTACTATCTGACAGCTGCAGGTATTCTGTAATTTTTCTTGGAATCGCAGCAAAACTATTAATGCCTACAGGCTGCACGGAACATTTGACCTTATTATAGTAGATGAAGAATCTTGGATGATTAGTATGTTTCGGACGTAAGTTCAAATACTTTCTATACAAATCAATTCCACTAATTCCCACCGGCGCTTCTGAAGTTACAGTGAAAACACGTTTCTTCATTGTCTTCGTATCACGCAGTGTAATAACTAAAGTGGACCCAGTGTCTGCGATATCATTAACTGACAGGTTACGTAGTTCTTCCCGTCTACAAGCACCATTAAGCCCAAATATTAATACGACCTTCATCCTTAAAAAGGATTCATCAGGAGCTTGGGTTAAAAATGTTATGACGTTAGCCATTGTCAAAATTTCAGACTTTTTTGCCTGACATCCATTATTTTGACGTTTTAAAAATGCGAGCATTTTTGAGTGCTTTGAAATATCTACATTTTCTTTTATATTGAGCGTACATTTCAACATTGAGTAGGTTGACCACAACGTCGAGCTTTTCAAAGACTTTGCTTGTACAGAAACAATATTGGAGTGAATTATTAACGACAATATTTATTAGATATAAAATAAACCTTTTCAAAGAAGTATGCAAGCAGGACGTTTTCACTTGCCCCATGTGCTCCTTTTTCTATCCGCCATTTAGAAAATTTATTGTAGCTCTTCTCGTACTTGTCTTTCGACTTGGCTGGCATTAAATTTACGATGGCTTCAGAAGCCGCGGCCGGAATATCTTCGGGTACATCCACTTCCATTGCTAATCACTTTTGGAAATGGACTTCGAAATTTTTGTTGGTTGTTTATTTACATAGCGTAACCATGCTTATTGTTACTATGGTAAATGGCTACCTAACACCTACCTACTATTTTAATTTTTGCACAACCTTTCACATGATTTTGCATATTTTTTTATCAAAATTTGTAGGCATTTCCCTACAGTACATGAAAAAATAGCATGTACAACACGTGCGAAAAGTGTTTTTCCGTGCTCGGCGCGATTTTAATCTCGGCTTCGCCTCGATTAAAAATCTCGCGTCTTGCACGGAAAAAACACACTTTTCTCAACTTGTACAATATACTATTATCATTCTTGCAAAGAAATGTGCTCTACAAATTTACTTCTATCCATTTTTATCGAAAACCCCTGTTTTTGCGATATTGACCAGAAACTAAACGAGAGAGCACATTTCGTGCTGTACGCTCAAACTTATTTCGCACTCTTGCTGCAGATTACACATGACAGACCTTATTGAAACTTGTATTTTCAATACGCTACGCCCTTTCGTAGTTAATAGCCAAAAACCAGTGCTACTACCAGTCTTAGGGGTATTTTTTGAGACTACGGGTATGTGCATCACTACTTGGATAAAGAATTTTTTTGTTAATCATTCTTAATGCCATTCGGGATATAAATATTAAAAAATACCAATTTTAAATTTTGGCTTAGACCAAATCACGGGTGGCTCGAGTACCATACTCCATCAAACAAATCCTTGCAAGGCACATAAAAATGAAAAATACTAGATGCTTTTCTGAAAATGGGTCTTTTTCATAATGCACAATCAAATAAACACGGCTATTTATTTAATAACCAACTGTTTTGGGCTAAAATGCAGAATCCGAGGCCAATTACACTGCTAACTCTTTTTCTTATAATTCTGGTTATGGTTAGTAGAGAAACAACATTAAATAATTATTAATATTAACAATAGCAGGGATATTGGCCTCGGATTCTGCATTTTCCCCGTTGTTCCATGCATCAAAGTTCTGCTCCGGCTGAGCCGATAAAACATATCAATCAAAAACTAGAACTAATAAGATATTTAAACTTAACTAAAAATTAAAATTGAAGGCACATAATAATGTAGTAAATAATAAGATAAAGAATTCTACTTGCAACACTTGCAAACTTGAAAATTTTACAGAATGAAATTATACAACTACAGCTATTAACTTAAATTAACCACTCAATTTGTCCAAGGTGTTTACACTGGTTACTGAAGGCGTAGAGACAACTGACTCGGGAAGAGCGTTCCAATCTCCAAAAATTCTGTTGAATAAACAGAACTGTCGACACATTTTATTAAATCTTTCGCGCACTAGCTTGAACTCGTGGCCACGCAACCGCACATTCTCACTAGTCAGAAACCCTTCAATGACTACAGTGTAGTAACCGTGGAGGATTTTATATGTTTCTATTAGGTCACTTCTTAAATGTCTTTCAGAAATCGATGATAGCCCCAATACCTGCATCCTCTGTTCATATGGCAGTTTTCAAATAGTTGGCGATAACTTGGTGATACGTCTCTGGGTGAGTTCAAGAGCATGCATGTCTTTAGCAAGATAAGGCTTCCAAACACAGCACGCATACTCCAAAATTGACCGAATATAGGTTTTATAAATTTTCGCTAAAAGTTGAGGAGACATGATTTTAAAAGCGATCGAAACTAGGTAGGTGCTACTCCCATTTAAAATCCGACGACACGGTGACCCCAAGATCTTTTTGTTGATAAACCGCCTGTATAAGCACATTTTTCAGAAAATACATGTAGCTAGGGTTGTGGTATCCCATGTGCAACACGCATTTTTGTTCGTTGAGCTCTAACAGCCACTTCGAACACCATTCTTGGAGTCGCAAAAGGTCATTTTCTACCATTCTTCAAAATGGTGCATCTTGTAAAGGACAAACTCAGTTTCAGAGCAAAGTAGTGTTCACAAACTTCTTTTATCAGGATCATTAATTTCCTTTCAGCCAGCCTCTGACAAGTTAAAACGATTAGACATGGTGACCTAAAAAAGTTATCATGAAAAATGATGCTACTTGAACATTTAACTTGTTAGCGGACCTTCTAGTTAAACTGTTGTTTACATGGTTTTGATTGCTATTATTATCAACCGTAAAACTCAAAGGCGTTAGCGAGTGAATATCTTGCACACCCTCTCATCGAGTGAGGTTATAAAGTGTTGACTGTTGAGGTTATGTTTTCTAATTTGTGTTTATTTATACGATTACTTCTTTTCTACATTTTGTAGCATCTTGAGACCAAAAAGACTATCTCTGGCACCATGTAACACGAGTTAAATGTATTTTATCAGAATTTCTCTCAATGACGAGTCCAAGTACCTCTCTAAAGGATAGCGCTATACGTAATTCACGCATTGAGAGTGACAGAAATAGATGGTACGTCTTGTTATACTATAGCAACGGCACGCCGTATCTTGTACTTATATATCTATGAGTAACTGGTTCTGATTGGTAGACTTTTGTGCTGCCATCTGATAGTCAAGCTTAGAAATACTCTCGAGTTACTGTCCCAGGCACTCTAGACAGGTTTCAACATTTGAAATGAGTGTCTCTACTTGTTTGATGTATGTACGCTGATATAACTTACTGATTTGGCAACAAACGCGGTAACTAAGTAAAATCGTTCTATCGTGCAACAAATATATAAATTATGAGTGTCTAAAGCAAAACAACACCAATATTCTAAGACTTCGTTCCTACCATTGTATTTACAACAGCCATTAAACTTATATTGACATTTTGTAAAAAATTATATTATAAGTTAATAATATCAACCTAAAATTCAAAAGAAAATGTCAGAAAGGTCTGGGAGGAAGTCTTGAGCAAATGCGATGCTGATAAGTGGAGATACTAATTTAAACACTGTGAATCTCTTATTAGGAGTAATTGGATGAAATATATGCGACAACATTGTGTGGTTGACGTTCCTGCTGTGGTAATTTCGTTAGCAAAGTCGTCCGATTCTGATGAAGATTCGGATTGGGAATTATCAAATTGACCCCTTCAGCTTTAATAAACAAACCTAACAGAATATCCAACAGCAGAAGCACAACACAATGTTGAAGAATGTGCAAATTCTCAGTTTGGAGATGGTTTTGCTTTAATTTAGTAAGTTCTTTCTGGCATAATATTAATGTTTTCCACACATTTTCAACAAATGCCTTATGGTTAATCTGAAATATGAATCTGTTAACACTAGATACGATTTAGTTTGACATAAGATATGTAACTGTCACTTGCGTAGTTCTAACAATACTATCACATATAATGCAACTAGTGGGTTCTTGATTATCAAATAATCATTTCTGTTTACACGAGATATAGGACGATCGTGATTGCCTAAAACAATATATCGAGTGGAAACAGAAATGATTTGGTAATCAAGAAGACACGAGTTGCATTCGGCTAGATTATATCACGAGTCAATAAACAACGTTCGAATAGTGTATTTTAAATATTAAAAGTATAGTTAATGTGGTTGTTATGATTATACCACTCCCTCTAACATGAACCAATGAAAAACGGCAAAATGCATAGTTACACATGTACTAACTTTTGATAATGTACATAGCAACTGATAATCACATACCTTCCTGATTAATAGGTGATAGTGAAATACCTTCACAAACATCACGTTATCTGCTGTTAGTATAATTGTCATAACAACCACATTAACTGTACTTTTAATATTTAAAATACACTATTCAAACGCTGTTTATTGACTCGTGATATAATCTAGCCAAATGCAACTCGTGTCTTCTTGATTATCAAATCATTTCTGTTTCCACTCGATATATTGTTTTAGGCAATCACGCTCGTCCTTCGGACTCGCGCGATTGCCGAACAATATATCTCTTGTAAACAGAAATGATTATTTGATCATCAAGAACCCACTAGTTGCATTATATATGATTATACAACTCCCTCTAATATCAACCAATGAAAAACGGCAAAATCCGTAGTTACGCTTGTACTAACTTTTGATAATGTACATAGCAACTGATAATCACATACCTTCCTGATTAATAGGTGATAATCACACGCCTTCACAAACTTCACGTTACCTGCTGTCAGTACAATTGTCATAACAACCACATTAACTGTACTTTGAATATTTAAAATACACTATTCAAACGTTGTTTATTGACTCGTGATATAATCTAACCGAATGCAACTCGTGTCTTCTTGATTGTCAAATCATTTCTGTTTCCACCCGATATATTGTTTTAGGCAATCACGCTCTCTCTCTCTTGTAAACAGAAATGATTATTTGATAATCAAGAACCCACTAGTTGCATTATATATGACAATTGTACTGACAGCAGGTAACGTGATGTTTGTGAAGGCGTGTGTTTATCACCTATTAATTAGGAAGGTATGTGATTATCAGTCGCTATGTACATTATCAAAAGTTAGTACATGCGTAACTATGCATTTTGTTGTTTTTTATTGGTTGATGCAAATACCTTAATATAGTAATACAGGAAACTCGCCGCCTGTTTGCATTCGCGTAGGAGTGACATAAGGTCACTATATCAATAAGGTACCGCCATTCCATTCCTCGCGTGAGAATGTGAGAAAATTGTGAGATAAGGATAACAAATACAAATTTCCCAAGTGCAATAGGGAACACACTAGTTTTTGGGGATTTTCTTTTTGGTGTAATGGCACTTGTTAAGTGAGGAATCTGTTAGGTTATGTGTTTTTATCCCCAGTTGGAGAAAATTGTGCGACAAGGATAGATATAAAAAATCACTAATGGCGGTACCTTATTGATATAGTGACCTTAGAGTGACACGCAAAACAGCGCCATCTACACAGTCCGGCGTGGAGGTACGTCAAAATAACGAGAATTTTACCCATTTATCTATTACAAATTTGCAAAATAAAACACAAAACAATAAATAAGTTTAATGCTTTATAGTAATAATGTGAAAACTACTTCATTTCTTATTAATTTTCTTGTAATCCAGTGTCAAATTGGTTCTATGGTCGGATTTACACACTTTATTATTATTATTATTATTATATTTGGATAAAGGCTGAGGACATAAATCCTTTGGCAGCCTAAAAGATACAAAAAAAAATAATGCAAAATAGTCCAGTAAACACAATAGGAAAAATTACTAGGGGTATAAGTATATGCTGCGGCCCAAGCCCAAAATTTATCTTTATTAGTATTGGCCGTAGGCATTTCGCGTGTTTCCAGAGCAATGAGCATGAATGGCCCAAGTCTAAACTGGAAATTCCCGATTTCGGGTTTGTCCCGCAGCACATATACTAAATATGTATGTACCACGAAAAATGTTTATCAAGTCTGTTTTTAAAACTGTTAACAGATGTCGCAGAGATGACGTCGGCGTCGAGGTTGTTCCATACTTCGAACACTCGATTCACCAGGAAGAATTGTCTGTTCTTAGTTTTGAAATTTTCTTTTTTCAGTTTTAGCTCGTGCCCACGCAAGCGTGGGTCCAAATTTAGCTGAAAAATGTCCCTGAGGTTGCCATAATTGTATTTTAAAATTCTAAAAGTTAGAATTAAGTCTCCTCGAAGTCTCCGGTCAAGAAAAATCGGTATGTTGAGTAACTGGAGTCTTTCCGAGTAGGAAGGACGAGTACGACCGAAGGGCATTCGAGTTGCGCGTCGCTGGACGTTTTCCAGGAGGTTTTGGTCGCGTATCAGCACTGGACACCACACTGCACCCGCGTACTCAAGTAATGGTCTGACGTAGGTATTATAAAGTTGTGTGCACGACTGGGGTGTTATATTGATGAATGTCTTTCGCAGTTGATATATCAGAGAGTTGGCGCGCTTGCATGTTTTGATGATATGTTCAGACCAGGTAAGATCGAATGTTACGGTAACACCTAAGTCTATGTGTGAAGTCACTTGTGCCAAACTGTATCCGGATATAGAGTAACGGAAACGGGGGTTGTTTTTACCGATGTGCATCACAACGCACTTTTCAATATTTAGCGGAAGCATCCAGTCAGAACACCACACACTGATCGCGATTAAGGCGTTTTGAACACTATGATAGTCTACTAAGGGATTAGCATAAATTTTGGCGTCATCCGCATAAAATGATTTACCAACTCGAATGTGGTAAGGCAGGTCACTAGAATAGATTAAGAAAAGAAGGGGGCCGAGAATTGACCCTTGCGGAACTCCGCTTGTGACCGGTTTATCCGATGAGTACGAACGGCCAACCTTGACTCGAAAACTTCTATTCGTTAGATAGTTCTTAATCCACAAAAGAAATTTACCACGAATCCCAAAATATTCGAGTTTGTGCTGCAGTCTAATGAAAGGAACCTTGTCGAACGCTTTTGCGAAGTCAAGGTACACTATATCTAGTGGTAGTTTAGAGTCGAGAGCGCGAGACCAATCGTTCATGCAGCACAACAGGGTGGTCGTAGTGGATCTTCCTTTAACAAAGCCATGTTGTTCCGGTGGTATCACGTGATGTTTCATGCAGAACTCACTCATCAGGTCTACTATAATGCTCTCCATTATCTTTGACGGTACAGATAATAGGCTTATCGGCCTATAGTTTGCTGGATCCATCTTGTCTCCCTTTTTGTATATCGCTGTGACGGAGGCGATCTTCCAAGCAGCTGGCAAAGTGGATGTCTCGAAAGACTTTGTCATAATAGTGGAGAGAGGGTGGCATAATATCTCCGCATTCTGCTTTAAAAAGAGACTGCTTAATCCATCAAGTCCCGGTGAGGCGTGATTTTTTAGCTGCGATATTTTATTTTTTACCACTTCTGGGCTGAAAATTGCTTCAACCAGGCTGTCGCGTATTTTTGTGGTGGGTATATCTGGCAGTTGGTCAACTTCTGGCTCACTTGTAAAAACAGAAGAAAAGGTGTTGGCCAAAACCTCTGCTGTGTCTAGGTTGGTGGTACACAATGTGCCGTCCGGATGACGAAGAAGCGGTACTTCTACTTTAGAGCATAGACTAGACCGTACATATTTGTAAATTTTTTTGTGATTTTCTGAGTTTACTATCTGTTCTTCGTATTCCTTTCTAGCTGTACGAAGAGAGGTTTTCAAAGAATTGGAGAAACGTCTATGCGTCTCAAAGTCATGCCTATTTTTTGAAGTGCAATATTTCTTCCAAAGGCGTCGTTTGTGCTGAATTAAAGATATGAGCTCGGCTCCTATCCAGGGCTTTAAGGGTTTCTTACGAATTACTTTTGTACTGGAGTTTTTATCAATGATTTCGTTTAAACTATTGACAAACTTTTTCCACAACTCGTTTGGATTGTTCAGTGAATTCAAGAGATCCGCGAACTTAACCGATTGTAAATCTTGAGATACCGCTTCGTAGTTGGTTATCTTGTACACATCATAATCTTGAGCATAGGCGTTTTCAACATTTACTTGAATTTCAGCCTTTATTACCGCGTGGTCGGAAATAGCAATCGGAGGGAGATACTTAGGTTCTGTGACAAGTTGCTCATCATTTGTAAAGATGAGGTCTAAGGTTGATGGTTCATTGTTAGTACGAAATCTGGTAGGCTTCTCTATTAGTTGAACAAGATTAGAATCTATGACGAACTGCATGAAATTACTTGTTGCAGTGGATGTATTGGGAAAGCGGATTATTGGCCATGAGATGTCCGGAAAATTAAAATCTCCGACTATGATAACATTTTGCAAATTAGAGATATAATTAAGTTTCTCTGTGAGTAGATTGTTAGATTCGTCGCTAGTGTCACTTGGTCTGTAGATGCAGGCAAGGTTAATCTTAAAAGAAGCCTTGAAGATTTTTAGACATATGGTTTCAATTTCTGGTATTGCCATAGTATCCGTTGTTATTGAAAAGTTTTGAGTTATTTCATCATGAAGATAAATGCAGACACCCCCTCCTGTGCGCTGCAATCTGTCAGATCTGAATATTGTGTACCCTTTGATATTAACCAGCGTGTTTGGATCTGTCGGCTTAAGCCAGGTTTCAGTAATGAAAATTATGTGTGGTTTAAGGTCCTGGATATTTCCAAGTAATTCATCAAATTTAGCTTTAAGAGAATTCAAATTCGTGTACAGAAATGACCAAGTGGTGACAAACGCGCATTTAGTCTCGAAAGTTAGGGTTACTGATTATTTTAGGTGTTCCATGTATATATTTTATAGTTAGAGTTGCTTCCCCATTCTTTTTTCTATCTTCCAATTCGGCCCGCAGCTCTTTTAGTACGTTGGCTTGATTGGGAGTTTGGTAACTGATTATGGAATATTTTTTAGTAGTAGCGTGTTCTAAAAGTTTCTTCTTGTTTCGAAGAACATTACGAGCGTCATATTCGTTCGGCATGATAACTTTGATCATACGAGGAAATTTTGAGTCGGGTTTGGGTTTACCGACGCGAAAAAATGTAGTTGGCGAAACGGTGCAGCTAACGGCTCCCAGTACTTCGTTTATTGCGGCTCTATCATGTTCCTTTTTGCCATCGGCATCGGTATCGCCCACAGCTTCAGGTACACCCCGTACAATAATATTTTTCGCACGGTTAATTCTGTCAACTGCATCTTGAGCAATCTTATCGGCAAACTGGGCGGTTGTTAACTGTTCAAAATTGGATAGCTTTTGATTAATTTCAGCAAATTTTGTTTTCACCTCATTAAGTTCTTTATTTAAATCATTTTTGAAGGAATCAAGAAGACCTTTCATGTCTCCAAATTGATCCAATTTGGAGCTGCATCCGTTACAGAATATTTTCAAGCATTTTACACGATTTCTAGTAACTCGGTCGTCAGCTGGTAGCCCTGTGCAGGCGAAGTGCATTGGCCGCTTGCAGCCGTCGCATTGGACATTACTCGGGTCCCGGTCGGACGCTGATTTCGAGCAATTCACGCAGGTGGACGCGGGCATGATGATAACCTCCGCGCAGCAACGATGGAGTACGGAATAAAACGCTTACCAAATAAGCTGCAAATATGTTGAACGAAAAAGTGGATTTTCGGCTCACTAGAAGCAATTTGTGGAGCTTAATCAGCAATCACTGGAATGGCAACGATTTGGCGAAGACACTTCACAAACTTTCAAACTAAAATACTTAGATTTACTAGTAGAATAATCAATGTTTTCGCACAGCACAACAAACGTGTGTTTACTCGACTTGGAACACTTACTAAAACTTCTGTAATTGTATCTTTGTATTTCTTGTTTTGCATTATTTGTTTGAGGCCAAAGTTTAAGAAGTACCTAATTATGAATGCATTTAATAACAATAATACTTACCTTAGTACTTACGAATTATTATTAGAAAACAGTAAGGAAATAAAACTAGGGTGCATATGCTTTCATACTAATTTATTCATGCAATCTTTTTTTCTTTTCTTCGGAGCAGAACAACATAAAGGTACTTCTTGAGTGACACCTTCTACTATAGAAGCTTCTTCTTGAAACAGCTTACGTTTCACAAGGCTTTTTCTGGTGTTTAATTCTGTCCCGTAAATTTCTTTATTTAACGGAAACCTGAAGAATGATTTCGAACAATTTCTCACAGTGGCATTATACACCCATACACAGCACATATGCCGCCAGACACTATGTTTTCCAGCGTTTTTCTCTTAATAAAAGCACATTAATCATACACAAACACTGACATTTGACACTTTTTAGCACACCTTACCGCAACGCGGCGCTTTCGTCAACTGCGACTAGAGTCCCTATATAGGAACTCTACTGCGACTAGAGTACCTGTATATAGTAAGAGTAGAGCAAACGCGGCAACAGCATTTCATTGGTTGGATCCCTTTTGGATCCCATTAAAATTTAAAAATTTAGTTGGCACGTGTGCTTTCGATTTTTTGAATTAGTGACATTGAAATTGTCAGATTTATTGAACTTTCGAAGTAAGTACCGTTACGGCCAACTCAAAGTGCACGGCAGATTTTTAGCTTGTAATACGATATTCTAATCATAGACGTCGAGTTTTGACGTTTACGTTTGTCATCAACTGTCATAGAATTGAAAACTCGGAAAATTCCCAGACATTTGTCAGAAGCAGAGAAAATGCGAGCTATTACAAAACTGGAAGAGAACTGATCGCTGAGTCGAGTCGCAACAGATTTGCATGTGAGACGGAGCTGCACTTTCAAAATTAAAAATCGTTGGCAGCAGAGACTTTTGCAAGAAAAGTTTTTTAACACCAGAGAACAAAGAATGAAGAGTACAATTTGCAACCGCCTATTTGAATGAGATCGACGACTTTTGGAACACGACTGTTTTCTCAGGTGAAAAGGTATTTCAATCATTTACCAATTGACGATTAAGGGTGTGTAGACCACAAAATTCAAGATTTGAGGAGCAATATTATGCTCAACCCTTAAGGTGTAGTGCACGATTCTCTGTAAACGTATGGGGATAGATCAATGCTTACGGATCTGGGGCATGCTATAGAATTAATGGTCGACTGAATGCTCAAAACATTTTGCAAAATGTGATGCTGCCATCTGTAAGAAAGGTCTTTCCTAATCAATTTACTTTTCAACAGGCAAGATATTACCTAATTAATTAATTAATTTTGCTTATGTTAACGTAATTGATAACATTATTTTCACAGGATAACTGATGTCCTGTGCATACAGCAGGGGTTGTTTAATGATGGTTTGATGAGAATAATATCAATTTATTACCATGGCCTGCACGAAGTCCGGACTTGAATTCCATCGAAAATGTTTGGGGCTATTTAACTAAAAAAAATTATACCAGGGATTTTGCACCAAATAAAACCGATGAATTATGGGAAAGAATAAGAAATGCTTGGAAGGAACTGAGAGAAGGATACAATATGGAAACATTGGTCAACTCTATGCGAAACAAACTGCAAAGCGTAGTAGCAATTGAATACTAATACATATTTATTAAATACATATTATTATATAGTTTGTTTATTTGTGAAACTTTGCTAAAATACAAACATCAAAAAAGTAATACCTATTCTTATATCCACAAGCAACGCCACTGGAGAAACCCCCATTTAATAAGCCGAAAAATCGCAAAAATAACCATAATAACAAAAAACCGTGCACTTTGAGGTGTCCGTAACTGTACATATTTCATTATCATGACCGGTTGCTGCGTGCCGGGGTGTAATAACCGTTCAGAAAATAGTATACATCCTGTAAGCATACTCAAAAATCCAGCAACAAAACAAATTTGGTTAAACAGCATCGACAGAGAAAATTATAAATCCAAACGACCAAGAATAGGTGAAAATCATTTTGGAAAGAATCAGAGAGAATTTGGAGTACGCTTTAGTTTTCATGTTAGGTAGGAAAACTAGTGTCATCTTAATTTTCTTTTTATTTCATTAATCCTTACTTTTAGAAGTTATTACAAGTAGATGGAAGCAAGCCAGTATAAAATGTTAAGATTGAATCACTATTTGGAGTCCTACATTTAAATATTATTCAATCTATGTTCCTCAGGTCTAGATGTGAACAGCAAATGAATATAAAGTTGGCTTAATACCACTGTATTTACTAGTTAATAAATAAAAGTGCATTACATGGCATTAAGCACATTTAGTTTCAACTTCTTACCACGACTAAATACAAAATAATTTATAGTCAACTATAACCTATGACAGTTGTAATTAACTTCACAGGATGAATCCCTTCATTATATTAATGTAGTCGACTGTGAAATTGTGACTAACTTTGCTTCATGGATCCTTAAATGTCATCGTTTGCCCTACTCTTACTATATACAGGTACTCTAACTGCGACCACTGTACTGCGACTTGTTTAAAACGTGAGTTTCCTGTATTAATATGTTAAGGTATTTGGTTGATGTTAGAGGGAGTGGTATAATAAAAATAACTAAGGTCACTATATCAATAAGGTATACTCTGTTCACTATAGTCCCGGATGCATATACGTAATCTGCAGACGCATAAGGTATAACCCATCACATCGTTTATTCCGAAGTCGTACAGCCAATCAAAACAGAAGTAAACTGCAGACGTGTTGAATTATAATGCGTCTGCACTTTACGCAAGCACCGTGGCCACTATTTTTTCTTATTTATTGTATCTTGAGCTGATAAATAGAGATTATTATTATTACTGTTTTTTTTTTAAATGTTCGGTTTATTCCGATTAAACGAAGTTTTGGTCAGGTCTAATTAGATTCTATTATTTAATTTTGAAATAAGAATTTTCTCGGGTTACTTCATGTTTGTAATATGACTGCTTTTCGGCCAAATTTCGAGTTACCAGCGATCACTGTGCAAAAAAAATAATATGTATAACACGTATGAAGGCAACTTTTTTACTTATTTGCTTGATACATTCGGACTTCGCCATCGTTAATAAAACTGCAAATTCGTGAAAAAAGTATGATTTTCATAATTAGTTGTACAATATACTATTGTACAACTGTCACTAAAAATCAGAAAAATGATTTTTATGGCCTAAATGTAGCTTTTATTAATTTGATTGTAATATAGCAAGCCGTGGTAGACATTTTTCAAAATAATCATGTTAGTTTTGACATTTGATTAGAATACAGAAAGCCTTACTAGTTTTTTTTAAATAACTAGCTGTCGAACAACTGAAAATTATTGATTTTCCTTAGTTACCTGACAAATATTGGTTTACTAAGTAGTATTTTTAACACATGTTAAAAGTGTTTACTTTTAAGGTGCTCTTTCATAATATTTAATTTTGACGTATATGTGTAGTTACCTGGAATAAAAATGTCGTTTTTAATGACAGTTGTACAAAAATTGATTTTTTGCTAGAGTGGTAGTTTTACGAGGGTAAAAATTCCTTTTTCTACTCCTGTAACTAAAATGCCATTTAACATACTAACATACACGTCGCTAAGTGACCTTTTAATCATGTCTTCATAACCTATGACTAAAGAGCCTCTTAGTCATGAGCTGAAGTTGGCAACGATGTTTTAGTCATGGGGTGAAGTTAGGTTCAAATAGTATTTGCTTTATTAGCCACAGCCAAAAATAAAATCAAGTTAGTTTTCAACCGTCACTTTGACGTTTGTCAAGCATAATTTAACCTAATATAATAAATGTCAAAATTTTAATGAAATAATATGATGTTATATTCTCTAAATTTGTGGTCGTAGAAAAAGTATAGTATGCAACTCATTTTATAAACTTATTAGTCACTCATTTTATTAAACACTCGCTCCGCTGCGCTTCGCTCGTGATTAATAAAACTCGTGACTAAAATGACGTTTATAAAACTTGATACATAATATACTATTATGTTAGACTGCGTTATAAAATAGTGCTTTATTAGATAGCTTTGCGTTTATAAAGTAGCTCTTTATTTCACTCTACAGATGAAAGTGCGCGTTGCTATGGAAATGAATAAATAAAACGGCCAGATTCTAAATTCATTTGTAGTTTTTGCAATACATAATGTAAATTTAATTATTTTTATATTTGTGGAAAAAATTACATTTACTCTTGCTGCACTTGAAATAGTCTTTTCACGAACTAACAACTAGTTCTTTGACTCCGCGGAAAACAAGATATAGCATGTCAAAGCGAAACCACTAAGTAAACTGCAGACGTCTAATGTTCCTTCTGTGTCTGCACTTTACATAAACTTTCATTGGCTCCATATTAATCAATTACCGATTGTAGCCGAACAGTTGTCATAATACCTTATGCGTCTGCAGATTACGTATATGCGTCCCGGATGCATTTTGGCACAATGCACCACGTTTCGGTCAATGGAAGATATTCTAGCTCTCTGATTGGTTGTGACCGAACAGCGGTGCATTTTGGCAATCCAAACTGAAACGTGGTACATTTTGCCGCGCTGTTCGCCTCGCCAAATTTCCATGCGATGCTGTCAAATAAAACTGCTGTCGTGTACCTATGAGTGATGCATTATTTGTTTATTTATGTGTAGTGTTCCCTACTAGTTTTTCGTCATCATAATGCAACCAACTTTGCCGTATAATGTGCCTGAGACATTTAAATTTTCTTTTAAAGAGATACAACATGAAAACATCACTCTACGCTGAAGTGAAAACCGTTAAAGAATGTGATAAGTGCGTTTGAGTTTCTTTTACATTATTTTTACGCGTAGAATACACTACTAGAATTTGGCGCGTTCCTCCTGACTCACTCTGTATAAGTAATCGTAAACCAGTTACAAATATCGGACTTCTTTAAAGGATAATTTACCTGCTATAATTACGATTAAAAACAATCATAGCCATAGTTTGGATACTACTGATGCATTAGGTGAATTGCCTGCTTCAACTGTCACGAGAATGCAATTTGAAAATTATTTTCAAGGTGGATTAGGTGTTACTGAAGCCATTAATTATCATATTTCCAAATTGAAATTAGAAATTGAAGAAACAGGCTTAGCCAAAGGTTTAGTGAATCCAAAATATCGCACAGTAAGATACTGGTACGATTGCTGGAGAAAATTTCACCTTGGTCCACGTGCTGGTGTTGGCGTTTTGAAGGTACGTATTTATTAACCTACCCTAAATTTCTTCTATTACTTATATTTTAATTACAGAAATAAAAATAAAAATAAGGCGAATATGAAAAGTTAGGTATTACTATAGAAGTTCAAGAAGACCCATTTAGTATCGTTATTATAACACCTTTAATGAACAGGGATCATCAGTTGGCAACTGCAAGTGATATTGTTGTGTAGATAGCACTGCCTTCTGCGATTCGGAATATATTTCAATAACGTTTATATTAACAGTTAGTACCGCAAGAGCTGTGCCTCTTATGATTATAATAACTAAGATGTAGATTATACAGCAGCATTTCTACTTGTCAAAAAAGTTGTTGGAAATATGCGTTCGGTAGAAAAGGTGCACCAAAATTATATATGACTGACGATAGTGACGCAGAGGGAGGAGGGAGGGGAGGCTACATGCAGTATTTCCAAAGGCCAAACTGCTACTATGTAGTTTTCACATTGGACAAGCTGTATGAAGATGGGCTTTGGGAGAAAAAACATGCAATTTTGAAAGATGATCGTCCAATCTTTTAATAGTACTTATGTTATTATATAATGACAGCCATTATTCACAAAGATGACATTTGCGCCACGCGCCTTCGGCTTGTGGCGCAAGTCATCTGAGTGAATAATGGCCACAATCGCGAATGTAATAAGATATTTTATCTACTCCTATGCAATAGGAGTTTTGTGTACATATTTTCGAATTATGACATTTGTGACAGCTATTAACTTCAAAAGTCATTTAATAATAAGAATTAATTTTGTGATTGGCTACAACCTATTGAATAATGAAAATAGAATTTTCTGGTTGGTTGCAACTTGCAAACTATTGAATTATGAAAATAGAATTTTATGATTGGCTGCAAACTGTGAATTATGAATCATAATTAATGGCCATTATACAGGAGGAGTAGATAATAGTATATTATTATATGAGCGATTATGACAGCCATTATTCACGAAGATGACATTTGCGCCACAAGCCGAAGGCGCGTGGCGCAAGTTATCTGAGTGAATAATGGCCATAATCGCGAATATAATACGATATTTTATCTACTCTTATGCAATAGGGGCCTTGTGTGTATATTTCAGAATTATGACATTTGTGACAGCTGTTAACTTCAATAGTCATTGAATAATAAGAATGAATTTTGTGATTGGCTACAACCTATTGAATAATGAAAATAGAATTTTCTGATTGGTTGCAATTTGCAAACTATTGAATAATGAAAATAGAATTTTATGATTGGCTGCAAACCGTGAATTATGAATCATAATTCATGGCCATTGTGCAGTAGGAGTAGATAAAAATATATTGATCGCTTCATCGGTGGTAACAGCATATAATGCGTTTAAGATTGCTCTTGCTGATATAGTTGCCAATAAATATCCTTACTGGCTAAATTATATAACTGTTAACTGGAATCATGGTAAAAGTTGGTGTCTCTGTTAGCGTTATACCTCAACATATGGGAACTGGATTAATAACTTTTCCGAAATAAGTATCCGATTGTATAAAGATATCGTTTTAAGAAGATGCAAAGCTTACAATGTTGCGCTTGTTGATTTTTACTTCCTTTTACAATAAAGGAAGTATTGGATTCACCCCAAAAATTCGAAATTGAGTTTTCAACAGATCTTCACGTTTTAGAGTCCCCTGATCCCAAAAAACATATTTTTTTTCATTGGTCTGTGTGTCTGTCTGTGTGTCTGTCTGTGAACAAAATATCTCAAAAACGAAAAGCGGTATGGCGTTGAAACTTCATATATAAGTTTTGTGTACTATGTATATGAGACAGCAAGCTTTTGAAAAAAATCGCATAACCGGAAGTAGGTGTTTACTCTTGTGATTTTTCAGTTTTTTTCGATTTTTTCAAAAACGGCTCTAACGATTTTTTTAACTTTACATTTTTATTGCATTTTGAATGTGTATTGATGTGAGATAGGTGATTTTCCAGTTGAATACTTCTAAAATGGGTTTCTTTTGTTTTTTTGTCTATTTTTTTTATTAACTCTTATTTTAAATAAAACACCCGGTATATTATTACATTTTTGAATTCAGCTTAAAATTCTAGAGAAAATTTGTCTCTTTAACTAACGCTCTATTTTGTACCGTTTTTGCAGAATTTGTAATTTTTGAAAATTTTTTACAAATGCTTAAAACATTTTAAATCAAATTTTTGGCTAATTATAAGATCACTGTAAAAGGAAGTTGTGTGCGTGTATCACACCAGATTTTTCATTCACCGTTATGGAGCAATATTACATCAAATGTAATATACGAGGAAATATGCCGAATGCTAAATCGCATGGTGCAGGTCATTAATACCTTTTTAAACATGTGCCTATGTTATAGTATCTACTTAAGTGTATAATATTTTGTTTTAAGATATATATTTTTAGTATATTTCCACGTATTCAACTTGGAAATGCAATTGCAATGTTTCCCCAAAAAGTTGAGTTTTTTAATACCTAGTTTGTAACGAAATGACACAATATAAACGGCAGTTTACCTATTTACTGGGTAATCAAATACAGCATAATGTACCTTTATGAAGTCAGTTAATATATGAATGTCTTATACTTTATATTGTAAAGGTGACTAAGCCCATTTGGTAAGGCAAAATGTACCACGTTTCAGTTTGTATTGCCAAAATGCACCGCAGTTCGGTCACAACCAATCAGAGAGTTCGAATATCTGCCGTTGACCGAAACGTGGTGCATTGTGCCAAAATGCGTCCCGGATTGTCAGTGTCAAAATCCAATTAAAAACAATCCTTTATATCATGGTTAATACTTTTAAGTCAAGCTATGGGTAACTAGAAACAATTAATTAAGTTACTAATGTCAAAACTATAACTTATAGGTTATATTTCGAACTGATTTAAGCAAAAATAAATAAAAGTTGCCAGGTAACAAAAACCCAGATTTTCAAAATAACGCTTTTGCGTTGTCCAACCTAGTAGTAACAAAAAAACCAATCGAAATTCAACAGTGCTACTATAAAACGTCATTTTTGACAATCCGGGACCATAGTGAACAGAGTATACCGCCATTCCATTCCTCGCTTGAGAATGTGAGAAAATTGTGAGATAAGGATAACAAATACAAATTTCCCAAGTGCAATAGGGAAGACACTAGTTTTTGGGGATTTTCTTTTTGGTGTAATGGCACTTGTAAAGTGAGGAATCTGTTAGGTTATGTGTTTTTATCCCCAGTTGGAGAAAATTGTGCGACAAGGATAGATATAAAAAATCACTAATGGCGGTACCTTATTGATATAGTGACCTTAAAAATAATATGACACGAATTTCAACAAAATAATATTGATATTTCCACAAATCTGTGACCTAACCTACAATTATTTAATTCTCTATTAATTATTACTGTATGACATTTCAAAGTGGAATACAATTTACAACTAGATTACAGTAATGGCAACCCAAGCACAAGTAATTACACTAGTGTCTAGTGGCTTGCCGCCAGAAGCCCTATAAATTCTGCGCCCATATTTTACTGAGCACTATTAGAAAAATCCAGAAATTATTTGCTGTAAATATTTTTGGTTGCAATTTCTAGTAAGTACAGGATGGGCAAATTTTTATGTTTTCATAATAAATCTCGATAACTATAGGTGATATAACAAAAATTAGTCCCCCATCCTCGATCTCGTTTTTCGAGAAAAACTTAATAGTGAAAACCAAAATTAGCTATCGAAAAAAGAGATCGAAGATTGGGGGGGGGGGGGGTCAATTTTCCCGTATCTCTTATAGTTATCGAGATTTCCTATAAAAACATAAAAATTTGCCCATCCGGTACACGCCTGAGAATTCATATTTAATGGTTTTTTTTGTTCTAGGTTTACCATGCAATCTGTTATATTAATAACAATAAGCATTTCCGCGTTCTGACGACATTGACATGGTTTGAGTTATGTTCCAATAAACAAAAGTCCCTATATGATAATTATTTCCAATGTGTAGCTACAATAACTAAATTTTACTAGCTGATGTTTACCTATCATGCACTAATTAGTCTAGTAGCGTCTTGCGCTTTAGTCTCTTTGTCTGCTCACTGTTACCAAGTAGGTTTATTGCCAGTACATTTGAATGATTTTTCAGTCGATGAATGTATTTGAAACTGCACTGCACACTCGTTTTACTCACTGTGGGCAATTGGAGGTCATCTTCTAAATTCATTTTTAAATCTTTGGAAACTTAAAGTAATTGCTAGGGGCAAGATCAGGATTGTATAGAGAGCGAGTGACCTGCTGAAGTGTAGATTTGTGTAAATTTTGAGTTTAGCGGCCTTATGCCTAGTTGCATTATCGTGGTATAACAAAATGTCACGCAAACCAGATTTTCGGCAATCACTAAACAGTTTTTCAAAGACTTGCGGACAGCACACTGCTGTATACCAATCATAAGTTGCAGTTTTATGATCATCAAGAAGAATTGGTGCAACTGGACTACTGGAGCACTGAAGAAAGCAGCGATCCATTTTTTTGTTTGCACTTTTATCACATATAATTATAGATTCAAGACTCATCACCCGTAACATTAAACACTTGCTTTGAAGATCTTGCATCTAACTTTCTAACATAAATCTGCCTCAGTCTACCCGTGTTTGGTTTTCTTCTTCGGTGAACAAATATGGAATTTACCAGATTGCTAGTTTACTCACACCCAGCTGTTGGTGTAGAATGTTACGAGTATCTACTTCGGATGATCCAATACATAGTTATTGTTGAATCTGTCTATTAGTTATTTTCTGATCTTCCATAAGCAGCTTTCGGTATCACTAACGTTATCAGCAAAAATTTGATAGGCTGCGACGAAAATTATAAATTTGTAAAAACGATCAAGGTTGAAAGTAATACAACAAGTGGTGTCGAAGTATATAATAAATCACGCCAAGTGACAACACGTGGCATAAAGCTTATAATTCTCATGTCAGTAAGCGTTGGTTGCTTAATACAAAATCTGGCACTCTACCCAATGCGTCACCAAGATGGAATTGCAAGCTATATATTAAAGCTGTTATTCTAGTGGGATTCTGACTTCTTCTGATAATAAAACACAGAGACTTTTGGAATGACGTAGCAGGACCCACATAGTTGACTTCGAAGGCTGCGTCCCGTACTTTCTGGCTCTCAAGCATGACCTCGTTTCCCCAGAAACAAACTGTCAGAACCTGCAGAGAAGTACTTATTCCATTACCTATGCTTATAAAGATTCGCGGATCTCCTGGAGAAAGCTGTAAACTACAGAGTCAATGTATTTATATCGTAAGCTTTAGTAATGTTCATACAGTTGAGGTCCGATAGACGATGAAACATAGTATACATAGAGTGGCTAAGAACATCAACAGTAACAGACCGCTAAATACGTTCTCCATTTCATCGGCGAGGTCTAGAACTGCAGTATGATAATCTACGACGTCTTTTAGCGATTGCATTAAATATTTCTCAGGAATAAGTGACCCATCAAATGTTTCAGAAAAATTTTCAAATTTGGTTATCGATAAATTTGGCCTCCCTTCGTCCTGAAAAGGTAAATCATTTCAGAGATCATTTGGTGATAACACATATTTAGTTGACATTTTTTAACAGGCTGCTTGCACTATAGGTGAATGTTGAAGTTAGTAACTTGGTGTTAAGAGTATCACACTCAGTGGTTTCGGGTTCACATTCTGAACTAAACACGACTGTCTAGGTTAATCAGCATTCACCTGAGGACATAGTAACGTCAAATGGGTAGTTCAGAAACGTGCTAGATCACCCGGATAAATACTAATAGAAAAATAATCTCTGAAACTTCTTTGTGGCGTGAATTCACAATTCATATTCTTATTTGGGTATTTCACCACTCTGCAAATTAAAATATTAAATAACGAAAATACTAATAACGAAGTTTCTTGTTCGTTTTAATTGTTATTCGTTGATAACGAGGGCAGATTGTCCCTCGAAACGTTCGTTATTAGTATTTTCGTTATTTAATATTTTAATTTGCAGAGTGGCGAAATACCCAAATAAGAATATGAATTACTAATAGAAAAGGTTGGTTCACCTAAACATATCATAATAGGCTATCATTCAGATAACATAACGCTTAATTAACAATTTATAGAAAAAATAGTATTTTGAAATAGCAATTAAATGTTTGTCATGCATAGCGATTCACACACATGATCTCACTTTCAATTATTGAATTATTATTACATATTTTTCGATCGAATTCAATTCATTTAGTTTTTATCTTTCTTATACAGGTTGTCCGAAATCCGTTTTGAACATAGGAAATTAATGAGTGCGACAAGGAAAACATAAACAAAATGAGTAGCAGGACAAAGATAGAATGTAATCATGGCTAGCTAAATTTTTAAACTAAAATTAAGTCAATGAAACAAACAAACACAAATATTTTAGCTGTTGTTAAGAATATAAAGTGAGGTTTAAATATACTATTGTTTACTATTCACATAATTATTTTAATTAGTTAAATCTCACTTTATACTCTTGATGACAGATAAAATATTTGACAAAAGTGTTTTTGTTTCATTGTCTTAATTTTAGTTTAAAAATTTACCTAGCCATGATTACATTCTATCTTTGTCCTGCTACTCATTTTGTTTATGTTTTCCTTGTCGCACTCATCAATTTCCTATGTTCAAAACTGATTTCGGACAATCTGTATAAGGAAGACATCTTGTAAAACGAATAGTTTATTTTGAGTGACGGGAATTTTTGTAAGTATAGGACCGGCAATTACGAGGTGCTCTAGCTGAACCTACACTTTGCTTCAACTGGTTTTAAGACAGATTCTTTTTTTCACCTTTCCCATCGACCCTTTCTCGGCCAACTTTTGTAATTTTTCAACCTCGACACTATTAGAGTACTCGATGACTAGGAGTTTCTCTTCTTTTTCTATCTACATATGTATATACAACTAAAATATGGTTTCCAACATGAAGAAGAAAACATAACTCCACTGCGTTTCTTTAGTATAATATATCCGAAGAATGATTATAAGTCATGAATTAGGAAAAATTTCCACTCTGAGCCACGTGGGGGCTCCGCTTTGGAGGTTTTTTTTCACTTATTTATTAGCAATCGGAACAACTTACACACACACACACACACACACACATATCAGTCCTTTTTGACTGTAAAGAATTTTGAGCATATCTAAACCTATGTTACTGAGTCTATTGTCCACTTCCTACGCAAGCATCTTCGATAGGTATTGTCTAATAGAGGCCGAATAGTTGGGTTGGGATGAGCTTGAAGTTTACGCATATGGTTGGTCATGTAATGATGTATGACTTCGTTGACGTATGGTATCCTTAGATCTTCATGTAGTGTACGGTTAGATACGTACCACGGGGCATCAACTATGGCACGCAGAGTTTTAGATTAAAATCTCTGTAGCACGTCTACATTTGAGGAACTGGAGCATCCCCACAGTTCGATACCATACGTCCATATAGGTTTGATGATTGTCTTATAAAGTAGAATCTTGTTTTCACATGCAAGGCGGGACCTTTAAGTCCATTTCTTTTCTTTTTTTGCTGTTGTGTGTTTTCCATGTAAGTTTGCTATCCGGATAAAAACTTCAACCGTACCCAAATGTAAGAGGATTGGTATTGGCGAAAGTTGTCGTGGTAGTGCCTAACTCCCTGATTCATTTTTGGGGATTTGATGCCGCATCCCTTCTTGGAAATCACCCCATTTGCCGTTGAAGTCCCATTTTTACGCAAGACTGGACGTCGCATACAGCTGCCACCGAACAAAACTACTGTTCATCATTTCATACTTTAAAGGAACAGTTTTTAAAAAGGTTTAAAAGCATGTGGCGCCCCACTTCCTTTGACACTTGACATCTAGCTTTTTTAAAAACAAAAGCGCTAATAGCAAACAATGGATTCATGAATAACATGATTTTTCGAGTACTTTTTATTTTTGTGGACAAGTTAAATGCACGTTTATCTTAAAATCGAAATTTTAATGATACGAAGTGAGAAACAATATTGCAGTAAAAAATACAGTGAGTAGCTACAACAACACACCCTGTGCATTTATTTCGACGCACTATTAATAGGGTGTCTTACTCAACAACAGATACTCTCGTATGCCAAATGTGAGTAAGTACTCTATGACAAGGAATTCTTGATTAATTAATTTAAATATGTTCTTTGGTTTTGACCTTTAAGGGGTTGTAAGTCATCAGGTGTACGACTTTGTACTAAAGTATATTGCCTTAATCTTCTTATTTTGACTGAAGGATTCACCAGTACCTATTGTTTCTTTATTTAAATTTTTACTTCCTTTTACAATAAAGAAAGTATTGGATTCACCCCAAAAATTGAATCTTCAACAGATCTTCACGTTTTTAGAGTCCCCTGGTTTGTCTGTCTGCCTGTTTATCTTCTGTGAACAGAATATCTCAAAAACGAAAAGAGGTATAGCGTTGAAACTTCTTATATAAGTTTTGTGTAGTACCTATCTATCTAGATGCGACAGCAAGCTTTTGAAGAAAATCGCATAACCGGAAGTATGGTGTTTACTCTTGTGATTTTTCAGTTTTTTCCGAGTTGTTCAAAAACGCTTCTAATTTTTTTTTTTAAACTTACGTTGTTATTACATTTTTAATGTGTACCGATGTGAGGTAGGTGATTTTCCAGTTGAATATGTACAGCTGCGGAAACAAAAAGCGGGACACAAAATTTTTGCCGAACTTAAATTGTCTGAATAAATTCATTTTCGATGCTATCCCAAGCTTCTTGTACTGCATTAACTTGTTCGTCTTTGTTCATTGACACATGATAGAAAGCTTTTCATAAAAAATCAGGAAGGCAACATTACAACGTTCAAATAGTAAAAAATGACCCTACAGAACTTGTCCCGCTTTTTATTTCCGCAGCTGTACCTCTGAAATGGCTTTCTTTTGTTTTTCTATTTTTTATTACCTCCTATTTTAAATAGAACACCCGGTATATTATTACATTTTCGAATTCAGTTTAAAATTTTAGAGAAAAATTTTCTCTTCAACTAACGCTCTATTTTGTATGATTTCTGTAGAATTTGCAATTTTTGAACATTTTTGAAAAATGCTTAAAAATTGAAAATCAAAATTTTCGCTAATTATAAGATCACTGTAATAGGAAGTTGTGTGGGTGTATCACACCAAATTTTTTAATACCCTATAGATATATTCACATCTGATCTGATTAAACTTAACAGGATTATAACTCGGAAAAGACGAATTTTAGACTATATACATGTTAGGAAACTTTTGTATCAATAATCCAAAGCTGCTATGTCAGATAAAATATCAATATATTGCTCTAGCTAACATAATTGAAGGATATATTTATCATTAACGTTGTGTGTTTAATACATCTGTAATCGCGTTATGTGCCAAACCTTCGATATGAGTCAAAGGCATTGTTCTTTTAAATATTAACGTTAATTCTACTTGTTGATTTTTGAATTTAATTGTTATACAGGTAAAGTATAAAAACCATGCTACATACCTCCACCATTTTTAAATAAGCGTTATACACTATCCGTTTAACGTTATTCTGCAGTACTTTAAACTGAAAGCTGATGTGTGCTAAAACAGACGCAGTTAGTAGATCAACCGTGGTGAAATGAGCTCCAACGCATGTCAGGGAAATAACTTGGAACATCCATGCTAGTTCATACTTGGGACTGTATGAGACGTTTAATCGAGGAAATGGTCCAAACGCAAACTCCCAGTCACTCGGGTCGTTACTGGTAATACGTTTAATTAGCGATGGTACGCTGCCTCCAAATACACTGATACTTGCGCATCCCCAATACACCAAAGTCTAAAAAATATATCAATGCATTTGGTATTGTCTTCGTTGGTTTAAATGGCATTTGCGCCTTTTACCAATAAGATAGATTAACACGTTTTCTTCTACACATTTAATACAAATAGTATTAAAATTTTATAATGTTAAAATTAAATAGTACATATTAAAATGTATCGATTCTAACATACCTGTGCACTAGTAATCCAAACACACGTTTTGATCAGCTTCAACTCATTTTCTCCTCCTCTTTTTGAATTTGGTAAGAAGGGTTCCTTTTCCAATTTTTTCAATACATTTCTGAACTTAACCCGATTTAGCAAAATTGTAGACGTTTTTAACATACCTACGATTTGTCACTGTACAAGCTAATTTTGAAAAGGTAGTGATACGAGGGCTGCTCTGTATATTGTTAGTAGCAGGCCATGGACGCAGGCAAAAACAAAAACATTTGCATTAATTGAAAGCCCATTCTTTTGACCACGACCTGCTAAATTGTTTGACAAACGTCTGTCACATAATTCAGCAGGCCGTGCTTTTGACAGTTTCCAGCTGCAATTCTACCAGATTGAAGTTAAAGGTTATAGAGATATACATTTTTGATTGTTATAATTCGTTTGATTTTCACTAAGCAGTATGGAAGTGCCGCGAAGTGCTTTTCGGGCTATGATGTTCTACGATTATAAACGAGGTTTAACGTATGACCAAAGTCATCAAAATTTAGTGGCAGCTTTTGGCGACAATAGTCCTTCATTATCCTCAATTAGTTACTGGTTCCGTGAATTTAAACGTGGAAGGTGTACGTTAGATCGTTAGAAGATGAACCAAGACCTGGGGGTCAATTTTTGACAAAGTACGTGAATTTACGGATACGCAGATTTGCGTGTGAAAATTTACGTATACGTTTTCTTGTTCCGATTTTTGAACGGGGTACGCAAAGCAAGAACCGCCCATCGCAAACATGCGCATGGCCGACTAGGCAACGTCGCATCAAGTGGAACTTTCGAACTACTACTAGTAGCTATTTGTCACCTGTCACCCAGAGACCTGAAATCTAACCTCACTTTTTGGTGAAAACAAAGAAAACAATTGTTGATTTAGTAATGGCGGACTCGAAGAAACGCGGTGCAAACTCTACGAAGGTACAATTGCAACATGTGTGCAGTCTATACACCCAATTACGCCTGGGCAGCCATGGTCTTCATAAAATTTTTGGCGCACCTGATCTAATTTTTCAGTTTTCATGAAATTTTACCTATTGATTGAATATAGCAGGTTGGACTAGTGCAACGACAACTTCTTTGACATAGTTGCTGACACTGGATTGTGAGATGTCTATATATTTATTAGATGCGACATCCTGCTAATAACTTCCACCACAGAAAAATTTCAATGCTGCTAAAACTCTGGGTGCGAATGTCTAGATCAAGTGCACGCAACCGTGGACGCATGTGGGGTTCTAAACATTCTATTAAATATGAGCATGCTTCCTTAGATAATTTGAACATGTTTATAAACTGTCTTTCATTCAGTTCACGGAAAGGAATTCTGGGGTTGTGCCTCATATTTAACCGATACCGCTGCTCCGCCTGCTCTAAATTACGTATTGCCAGGACATTCATTAATTCGTCTATAATTTTCTGCATGTACGATTGATTATAGTGATAATAAGAAGAAATAATGAAAAGTATTAACCTCAAAATATACGACTCCTGCTGCACACCTTACGTATACGCTTAGCGTTTGCTCCACTGTCAACACCGCTCGCAAAAATGCGAACAAAATTTTGCGCACACGCAAGGATGCGCGTGCTCGAAAATTAGGAAATGACTTGCTTCTCAAACTTACGTATACCATTCGAACTTCCGAACGCTCAAAAATTGACCCCCTGGGCGTAAGCAAGCTGGCATGTCGGTGGATTCTGCATTTGCTAACCGAAGAACAAAAACAAGCACGGGTAAACTGGTGCAGGTTTATGTTAGAAAAGTTCGATGGAGGATCTTCAAAGCAGGTATTTAATATCGTTACGGCCGATGAATCGTGGATATATAGTTATGATCCTGAAACGAAACAACAGTCGACTGTTTGGGTGTTTGAAAATGAGGATATGCCAACAAAAGTTAGTCGCAGTAAGAGTGTAAACAAAAAGATGATTGCAGCTTTCTCTAGATACAGTGGTCCAATAGCAGTAATTCCTCTTGAAGATCGTAAAACTGTAACTGCTGATTGGTATACAGGGTGTCCAAAAAATGGCGGATTAACTCTACAGTGCGTTACTTGGGGATGCCTAATGAACCATGGAAAAATATGAAAAAAATTCCCTGGGCCGTATTTTTCGAAATATTTCTGGTCAAAGGTGGGTAATGAAATCCATTTATTTAAATAACTAGTGTATAATTATAGTGTCAAATATATCTGAGACTTAGTAAAATATCTGTTTTTTTAATATTCTTGGGATTTAACTAAATTGTTTTCAATATTTAAGTATTTTAAAAAACTGATTTCCTGTTGAGTTTGTCAATTACTAAATATGGCAAACAGGCTTTGTACAATAATAATATACGAAATCAAGCTTGGCATTGAAATATTTGTTGTATGAATAATATGTTGGTGGCACTGTAAGTTCATGTCAAATTCGATGTTAGCAGGTTAGGTTTTGCGACAGTTTGTGTCAAAACTGACGCAAAACCTAACCTACTAACCTCGAATTTGACATAGACTTACAGTGTCACCAACATATTAACAACTTACTATGGATACATTTTTGATTGAGAAATTGTTGCAGTATCAATGTTGCCAGATTTATTTTTATTAATTTCGAAATATTTCGAAAAATACGGCCCAGGGATTTTTTTTCATATTTTTCCAGGGTTCATAAGGCATCCCTCAGTAACGCACCGTAGAGTTAATCCGCCATTTTTTGGACACCCTGTATAGAAGTTTGGGTAATCCTGCTGTTTAGGTCGCCAAATTGTGACAGCTAGTGGTATCTGTTTGGCGATGTTGCCAGATGTAGAAATTGTACATCACCTCTGAGTACATTATAATATTTAATTTGAACTTACCCTATAGCTTTAAAGAAGATAAATAAAATCAACAATGTTATCAAAGGTATGCATTGGAATAGAAAAAAAGTTCACACAATAAAATAAAATAGAAACTAAATAATAACAATTAACTAAATATTGGAAAAAACCTGAAATAAATTACTGAAAATTATATTGTTGAGTGACACACATAAGAAAACTCCCAAACGGATTATTGGCACGAAATTTATTCCTCCAAATAAATTCGTGTAGGTATGAGGGAAATAATGCTTCAGACGTTCCAAACTGTCTCCTTAGCTTTCTTTTTGCCCTCATCCACATATTTTCGACGTTCTGGGTATGTACATTTTCGTCGTCAGGGTCAACGAAATTGTGCTCATGCACAATGACGTCATGTTGATAAATACCGCCTTCAAGCTTATTTAGATTCTGGTACGCTCTCCAACCATCGGAGATGATATGCGTACCGGGAAGAATGTACCATCGCGGACAAAAAAATGGAAACATCATTGTTTTCCTAGTGTAAATGGGTATATTACCTAAGTTAAATCAACATTGCTGATATCATATTGTTTAATGCAGTTGTCAGTTGTTGTCAAAAGTAAAAAGTCAAAAAATATAACCTAATATTTTGTAAACCCCTAATAACACTGTGTAAAATTATAAAAAAGCGTTAACTTGATTAACGCTGGTGTTTCCATTTTTTTGGCCGCGGTGGTACCTGTTTAATATCATAAAATTAAAAAAGAACTAAAACTAAAAATCATCCTGAAAAAAGATATTCATGCGGGCATGTACATTATTATGGAAACCTTAATATTATGGGTGACAATGTTTCGGCTCTTCTGTTAGGCACTTCTACAAGGAAGCATTTCCCAGAGCCTCTCTCTATTCCACCGAAAACCCAGTGACCTTCCCTCCACTGGCCCCTCTGATATTTTCGATTAAAATATTTTGATTCGTCTATCTCGACGATTTTTGGTTCCAATGTATCTTCGTCTAGGCCTCCTATCTCTATGGGGTTTTGTACTAAATCTTCTTGGCACACATCGCGACAAAATGAGCACCAGTCAACTATAGTATGAGTAGATCCAGGGCCCAACTCTGCCTCATTTGCAATATTTTGCCGGGGAAAATCTCTTGACCAGCAATATATTATCACTAAAATCTGAGTGATTGCTAGATGGTTTCTTGCGAAAAAAGATCTGTTACGGATGCTCTCTTCTTTCCTACAATTTCTGCATTTCCACTTGTACCCATCTGTACTTCGTGATTTTATCACTAAAGACATGGAAATATTGCAATTGATACAAGTGTTGGAATTTTTTATTAGCCTTCGTCTCGCTACCCACTCAAGTAAACTAAATTTTGTTGCCCATGACAATTTATTAAGGACATAATTTTCGGCTGATATGCCATTAGCATCTAAAATGGTGTTTGGATCCACTATAGAAATAGGCGCTGCTGCTTCTCTTCCGGCCATTCTAAACAGATTCTACACAATAACTTCAGAGATAAAGAAACAACTACAATAAGTAGGTATCCGATAGCGGACGTGGTATCTACGGATACATATGAACTAATACAATCTGACTATCTGACAACTACGCTAAAACGTCGTAACTGCGCATGCGTTATATTTGGCGACCTAAACGGCAGGATTACCGAAGTTTGCCTTCCACAAGTCTTCCAAAAATTGTGTAGTGATCGGCCACGATCTGGTTTGCGTGCAATTTTATTGCACCATGACAACGCAACAACGGCTGCAAAAACTTTAAATTTTTTACACGAATCCGGAGTCCAGCTAGTCACTCGCCCACCATATAGTCCAGACCTTGCCCCGAACGATTTTTTTTGTTTCCGCTGATTAAAAAAACCATTCGTGGTAAGAGATTTCCTAACACCGATGCGGCAGTTACTGAATTTCAGCGAATTTTTGACGACCTTCCAAAAAAAGAGTTTTCAACCTGTTTCGAGCAGTGGTTTCAAAGAATGAAGAAGTGTATTATGGCTAAGGGGGAATACTTTGAAAAACAATAAAATTATTTTTTTTTTAATTTCGTAGTTTTCTTGCTACTAACAATTTATAGAACAGCCCTCGTATCGTTCAGATAAAAAAATTATTTAATATTTATATTAATTGTAATAGAAAAATCCATGGCAGCGGAGATATTTCCCTCAATTCAGTATTCTTCTTATATGCAAAACAATACACATTCTGAGGCAATAAAAAAGCCTTTTTCTATGTCTGTACATTTTAAATTTACGTATAACTATAACTTACCTAGTATCATACCAAATTCGTAAATTACCATATTGGAAACGACTTCAAAATCGTTAAGAAACAATTCCGGAACATCTAATATGGGATATAGGTAGTTGAATAGGAAAACGCAAGTTGTAGATTAAATAACCTAGGGTAGACTTTCTTTTGTATTAAAGGATAATCCAAACATTCTTAACACAAATTTCTCCTTTTTAAAATAGTCTTTAGGCTTACTTTCAAAGTCGCAAGCTAAAATGTCACTCATTTTGAACTACTGATTGAACCCTGTTCGCATCATTATATTTATAGAAGTACGCGGGCGCTGCGCAGATGTAGTTACCGTATCAATATCAATGCAGGGAAGAGGGGGAAATATGATTGAAATATTTAGATGACATAGAATGGTGTGAAATTTTTAAAAACCTAAATGAAAATGCTGTTCCAACTATATTATCATGAGTTGCATAAACAGTTTTCTGTAGTTTTGACCTAATATAACGACATTTTGTTGTCGTTTTAAACGTCATAATGATACATATATTCGCACTAGTTGCAATATGAGATTTCATATTGACACTAGTGATAATATGAAAATTTAGAACAACTTTGTAGATTTAACAAAATTGATTTACTATAAAAATTCATATGACTCAAAATTTCAGAAAATTTATACAACACGTTGCAAAATTAGCGTTTTTCACACACAGCGTGTTTTTCAACTCGCTAGCGTGAAAAATACTTTCATTTTGCAACTTGATACATAAATAACTATTTTAATCACTGATGGCTTACGTTTAGTCTACCTATTTCGTTAACTATTAAAACTAGTATCTTCGTAACGGTTGAGAATTGGACCTATGTTTATAGGACATTTTTGTTTATTTTTATCGCCCGAGCACATCTCTAAATATTGTGGCTTTCTCCCCAGTCACCCTGTATATGTTATTGTTTTTACATTCACTGAATTACTGCAATTGTTTGTGACCATAACAGGAGTAGACTTTTACTGGAAATGTTAACTATTCGATTTTAGAATTTTGGTTATTTGGATTAGGTGAACCGAATTTGCACGTAGACCCCTTGTGCCAGCTCTAAATAATATGTATGTATGATCGATAACCTCATTTTACCTTGCGGTGTAGAGGCTGGAGCTTTATGCGTTTGCATCTGGCGGTACAATGCGCAACTTGCCCCGGATTCGGGATACAAAGCGCGCCTTTTGTGCTTGCGCAGCAACCATTGTGTGAGGTGTGTGTCATGGTGATGTGTTGACCTTGTTACTCTATCTCTTAGGTCTGTGGTTCTCAGTAGAGCACAGTTAATTTGGTGCCCAACTGTGAAGGCTCTCACCGAGCCCGATTCCAATCGCCAAGGCTGTGGAAAAATTCCGGCCCCCATAGAATAATAAATAAATTAGCGGGGAATAATTATGTAAAAATAGAAATTGGTAATTAAGCAGTAACAACTGTTAATAAATAACAAGAAAAACCGAACAGAGAGAACAATCTTAGACCAATCACACCAACCTCAACCATTCATAATAAGTTGTTTAAATTTGATTTTACAGGCGAAGTCGACAACTTTAACAATGTAGAAGTTAAGGGGGGGATAGATATTAACCCTCGGTTACCTAAATTTAGATGATGAACTTAAACTAATTTTTTGCACTACTAGTCTCAGAGCGCACCGTTATTGGCCTATCTTTAGGTCGTGAAGTTGATTTTCTCCACCATGGGAGAGAAAGTAAAATAAACAATTTTCACCGTGGTAACTAATAAATTGCTAAGTTACCAAATATGACTATTTTAATTTTGAAGTTTTAAAGAGCTGTATTGTCAGGTTGACAGTTAAAATATTTTCGAAATTTGTTGAGAATTTAGGTATTAAGCCTTTTGGTAGTGCAAAAAATAGTATATACACCACGTTAGCGAATCGTCTTATAACCTTCGCGCTCAGGTTATAATACTGCGCTTCGCTACCTTGATGTATAATATACTATTATTATACATATAACGGGGCTCGTTTATTCAAAATTTTATAATATATACACGACCTATGCAACAGCCGTCTTCTACTCATATCCATCCAATTTATGCGATATATGGTAGTATGGTCAAAAAGAGTTCTGTACTCTCTGGATCCTCATGACATCATCTGTTCCACACATAGTATAACAATAATTATATTGTGAGAACACCAGTGAATCATAGAGGATTGTTTTTAATTTGGTATTTAAAAAATGACGGCTGGAGTATACAATTTTTAATTGACAAAAAGCTCGACATATGAGGTTCTCAACATGAGTTTTAAATCGCAGCTTGGTCTATACGAAGACCAACATTTTCTACACAGTTTTGTATTTGCATAATATTATTGCCGAGTTTAATAGCTATAATTTCCCGAGCTGTCTTTCTAAATTACACTAATCATTTTTGGAAAAATCAACAGATTTTGGCGGAATTCAATTTAAGTGAATGTATATAAGATACATCTATTATAGATATTAACGATACAAGTTTGATTATGACTATTATGAGAATCTTAACGAAACGAGTTTGATTGCCACAACGAGGCGGTAAGCTTAGTTTTGCGGCAATCAAATGAGTTTCATTATGCGCCATAAGTAAACGTGTATTGTTCAATATTTTATCTACTCCAGTGGGATAAGTAACGCATTACGTCACTCATTTGACACTATTTCAGTTACGTAATGAAGCTCATTACACCACTCAGTTATGTAATGGTTTCATTACGCAACTGAGTTGTGTAATGACTTCATTACGTAACTGAAATAGTGTCAAATGAATGACATAATGACATTTGCCTACTAAAATAGTTTTGAAAATGACAGATCTGACATTTCTCTTAATGCACTTTTCTCAATTTTAGGCAGTCGTAGATAAAATTTTGTACAATACATGTGTGATAATGCATCATTAATATACTTGTGTGCTTACATAACTCGTGCTACGCACTCGTTTGTACCTTACACACACGTATATTAATGATACTGTTATCCCACTTGTATAGTAAATAACTATTATGTTCATCAATAAATCCTGGTTCAATGTATTTTTTATATAAAAAAGAGTGCTGTAATATCTATCCATTACCGCACTGAGTACGTTAATATATATTGTGTTATATCGCTAGCGCTCGTAGGGCAAACTTCACGTCTAGTGTGAAAAACACGTTCATTTTGCAACTTCATACATAAATAGCTATTGAGTATCGTCCGCATAAAAGTGATAACTGCAATTTTTATCGCTGCGTAAAAGTTACATCTATATAGTAGTTAAAACCAGTGATATTATTTCGATCAGTAGCAGTAATTACATTAGCAATTTTATGTGGTTCAGCGTAAGGCAGGTCAGAATCTAGATTTTATAGTTGGTATAATATTAAATTGATCTAGATATAATCCAATTTCATATTCAATAGTTTTTCAAAAGCTTTTGACAACATAGAAAAATGCTCATTGACCTCAGATCTTTTTAATTGTTAGGGTTTTTTATAAACAGTTAAAACAAACTTCCATTTAAAAACTACACTTTACTGCCAATACCTGACGTTATAAAAGTATCATCCCAAGAAAGTATACGGATAACTTGCTGAAATACATCAAAATGAAAATGTCTTAAGCTATGGAAGGTTTTGACAATCTCTGATTTACTAGGGAATAAACTCTGTTCAAAAATTAAAAATTACCACCTGTTGGTTAGGTTGGTAAATTTTTTTTAATGGTATATTGGTTTTTCTAATCATATGGCTTATGGTAGGAAGCCTGGTGTCAGAGTGTTCAGGTTGCGCCTCTGACGTAACCTAATGACTATCACTAAAATGACAACCATGGCCGACGGCTTAACGTGCTCTCCGAGGCACGACTGGCTGTAATTTTACTACCACTATGGGTCGGACACCCATCCGAGCACCGATCGCCGCAATAGTTTGACCAGTCATTAGAGGATGCTGCTATGCAATCATCTACGCTATATTGGTAACAGTACAAATTGTGACATGTTTCTGAAATAAAATTCCAGTTGATTTATTATCACTTGCACATTTTAAACGCAAACTTTTATTATTCACTCTTAAACATGGCCAAAAAACTTGAAAGTAGATATACATACAGGGTAATTTAAAAAGTCTGGTCCAAATCTTAAGGAATAATTTATGATGTCAAAATAAGTAAATAATGTCAATAAACTCATATTCGATTCACAATTGTTTTCTAGTTTTAACAACATTTATTATATTTATTATTAGCAAAAAAATATATACACTTACAAGAAATATTAAAAATAATCATAAGATCATAACTGTTCAAAATGCACACCTTGTACTTGTATACAAAGTTGACACTGCCAACGCAAAAAATCTCGAACATTCCGCAACTTTTGAAGTTCTCTTCGAATATTAGCAACAGCTTCATTTATTCTATTAACTAAGTCATCCCTGTTTGAATTTCCGTTGCATAAACTTTTTTAAATCTCTATCCTGACGTGAATTTTGCACCGTCTTGCTGGTACCACATTGACCTTCTCACATCAAGAGGCATATCTTTTAATAATTCCGGCAAGGTATTTATCTATTTTATTTATTTATTTAATTCGCACTCAGCCAACAGCCGTTAGGCCAATTATAGGCGTCGCTGTGCAGTTATGAGGACTAGAGACCCTAGAAATGAGAGACTGGCCATTTACCGGAAGTAACTAGATTCCCCTAGCGAAATGTTGGTGGCAGTGGTCCCGAAAATGGCGACCGTGTCTCTCAGCTGTTTTACAAGTTTTGAGCGTTTCAATTATAGTCCATCTACTTGACATCTGCACTGTCAAACTGACATTATGTTGGCACCACTACTATTTTTCACATTTTAACAATTAAATTTCTGAACAGTCTATTAAAAAACACATTATTTTTGAGGTATAGTCAAGAATTTTTTTTAAATTTTGACACTGACAGTGCAGATGTCAAGTAAATGGATTATAGGTATTGTTTTGTGATTTCAATCAATGTAAGTTGTGTGAGTAACTACTTACTAAATAATAATAATTTGTATTTGTACTGGATATGGACGACATGGTTCATTTCTAAGAACCGCTCGCTCACTAGAATGAATTAGTTCTTTTTTTATAGCTCACCAGCTTTCCTGCACCCCTTTGGAATTTTTCACCGCGATTCTGTATCCCGCTCCCCGCATACAGTATTCACGTTTGAAAGGGGCCTAATAGAAGATATATTAAAATTACAGATTTCCTAACCTTACTCAACATAGTAAATAAACAAGTTAGTACTCATATTTAGCTGGAAAATTGTAAATAACAGTAAATATATAATGTGAAAGTAATCAATAATTCACGTTTGTATTTTAGAAAATGCCACCTTGCTACTGAGCTGGTTAAATGAAATAAATTAGATAGCATAAATAAAAACAGCAGTCTAAAGGGGGATATAGCATGTTAAATAAAAAGACGCCGCAACGTGGAGCTATAACAATATTAATTTGTAGTCAAGTTACCCCAATACCATGCACAGTATCCCCTTCAAAAGCAGTAACAGCGTTGGAACAGAGAATTGAAGCATTTTGAATAATTATTCAATGTAGAATGATTGCCGTTGATACTACTGGACTATTTGTACTCTTAGGTCAATGGCTCACAACGGTTGAGGTTGAGTGCACCGTGACCTTTACGGCATATCTTACAAAATTATATTAAAATTAGAGGCCCTCCATACCTTATAGATAGGTATTAAGAAATGCCATAGTAGTAAACAGTAAATGAAGTGTACCAGTCTGATCTGACTGATAAAACCATTTAAATGGGTAAAATATCATTCTCATTAACCCAGAAGAATTTAAAGTATGAAAAATTCATGCAGAGATACGCACATTTATGTGAATCAACACACAATTTCGATTTTACCAAAACTGTCAAAGCCAGATCTCCTTGCTACGGCCGCTAAACTACTCTCTAATGTTCGTTATGAATCTCCAGTTGCAGTTATTGCAGTAAACATTCAAGTAATGTATTAAAGATAACTGATTAATATGCAGTTTGCAGTGATTTGGATTAGTATAATTGAACGCGTTAAGTGGGAAGTCGTCCAAAGTATGTGGAAGTATCTCACTGATGTAACTACGAAGATAGACAATGAGCAAGCACCATGCGATGGCATCCCACCATATAGCAGGTCCTTGCTGTAGTCGACTATAATCAACTAATCCTTTGAGGAGAAACTTTACTCCATAATAGCGTTGTTTGATGACAACCAGGGATATAATAAAGTGTGGCATGATAGTCTCCCATACTACATTCCTCTCAAATCATACCTTGAAGAACCGCACTTCCATATGAAACACGATCAACTGCAAAGAAAACACAGCTTTAGCTTTTATCAATAATGTACCATTGTCAGAAGTGGAAAAAGTTAAATATCTCGATATAAAGTTGAACAAGGACTCAAGGTCTCAAGTGGAAAACAGATATATGGTGTAAAAGGAAAAAACGTGTTACAAACTGTCCATTCCAGTAGCAACAACGTAGGCTTCCTAGTTGGACTTAAACAGCTCAAAACTTTGGCGAATCTCACCTGTATCCACCTGCAATGGCTTTGGCCATGGTACATTCGAAGAACGAAGAACTACATGTGGTACTTTCTGCTGCTTTCTTCTGCAATTCTTGGATTTGGCTGGTTACCAACTGCATTTTTTGCATCTGCAGAGCTAAGAATTGTTCCAAACCTTCCATCTCGAATTATGTAAACTACGTACAATTTTAACCTAATTTTGCAAGTGTATTTAACCTCTAAATTAGGTTGTCGGAAATTTCAAGTTTCTACAGCCTGCACACAAGTAAAGTATTTTTGTTGAATATAAAATTTTTTTTAGTCAATACACATTTTGTCTATGTAATTTTGCAAGCGTGATGTCTCAATTTATGAAAAAATTCATGTCAATCTACCAAAGGATGTCTGCCAAATTTCGACCATTTGATAATATGTACTTATTTGCCTCGCAAGCTCGGCAGATAACCCGTCCAGCCTCGCCACATAAAGTATAACTTTTGCTCCTAATAACATAATATACTATTTTAAGAGTCACTTCCTTTATACATTTAAGTTTGAAATTCCCGCCATATTTGAGAGCACACCATTGGCGCCGCCATTTTAGGGACCAGGTTCGCGTCAACCAATCAGGCCAGCGACGGCCAATGGCCAGTCTCTCATTTCTAGGGTCTCTAATGAGGACTTCCAACCCCACTAACGACTGTCATGATGATGTAGGACCGCCGGGACCAACTTTTTTCCGTGATAGCCGTACCACGAGGCGCCGAGAGAAGTCTGAATACATGGCACCATTAAACCCGGTTGGTAATACTAACGGTTCGATAACATGATCGTCTACACTACCAGCTCTAACGTTAATATTTAAGGGTTGTTGAAAAGCAGTTTTCCATGTAGCATTAGGGTTTTCATACTCGCAGTTATGCATATTATGCCAGTTGCTGATACCATTCCGTGTGAACTGCGATTCATCCGTCCAGAGAATTTCACTTAAAACTGGATTGTTTGCCATAGCGTCTAACGACTATTGACAAAATTGTAGGCATCTTAGATTATCGCCATCATGTAGATTTTGTACATGTCGTATGTGGTAGGGTTATAAGCCGTTTATTCGAAATGTACGCCAAACTGACGACTGGAAAATAGCTAATTGCCTAGAAATTTGTCCACGTTATTTCTACCAACAAGATGGCCCCACTATACCTGTTTCACACAAATTTCAGTGCAACCGTTCAAACCTTATGTGGCCATGCTGTCGCCTCGCCGATGAGAATATCTCCGATATTCTACCACAGCTTTACGGCTATTCCCGCTGCAATAGCCATGCACAAAATGCCTTGCTGCATATTTACGTACAGAAAAAGGCTTCATCATTACCACACTTAGAAAGCACCAATTTCTCACTCTTGAAACATCTGTCATAACGGTCATAACAAATTAGCGTTTGTTTAACTTATTTAGTAAACGGCTTGATTTAACAGAACAATGATAAAAACAAAGAAATTCTCTGTAACTGGATAACGTTGGAAATAAGACATGGTTTTATTAATATTTTTTGCTTCTTGTAACATCCCACATCACACCCTTCAGTTTGGACCATACCTTTTGAATTACCCTGCATATTCCCAGATATTAATACCGAGTACCTTCCTTAAATTGTGTGCTATGATGATTGGTTATAAATGTGAGAGGAATAATCATGCATTATAGAACTAGACGGTTGAAAATAAGCGATTATACTAAACGTATGGCCTGAAAAACCGTCTTAAGATTTTTCGATTATCGAGTTGTATACAGGTAGGCTATACCACGAGTAAAGAAAATAAATAAATAAACAAGGAAATTATAAATTTAATAATTTTTGTTTATCTGTCAAATATCTAATTCATGGCTACTACGCCATTTTTAGCCGAGGCTATGTGATTTTAATAATTGAGATTATATAAGCCTCTATACTGCTAACGATTATACATATACATAAAGGTTGGTAAAACCAGTTTTACAAAGGTTTGTATAATCGATATCGCCACAGTTACTGAAATAACTGTTGTAATTCATGACAACGTCATAAATGGTATAGTCAAGGGTAATACAACAAGTAGTGGATATATTTTTGACAAATATTTTGTCGTTTCCATGTAAATTATTGCGTTTAAATTTCACGATACAAAATCACATCAAAAATGTCACGAGCCGAAGGCGAGTGACATTTAAATGTGATTTTGTTGAGTGAAATTTGCAATAATTTCTATGGAAATAAAATATTTTAAAAAAATATATCCACTTCGAGTGGCATTTGGGACGACTATTTAACAATATTAATACATAACGATTAACTTTATTGAAAAATAATCCAACAATTAATATAATTATTCATTATCAATTAAATTCAGCGGAATACTTCCAAAACAGCATTTTAAAATTTTTAAAACAAGTCACACAGTTTGTTGGGGTTTAGTGTTACGTAACCTAGCGATATCGCTAAGGACAGAACACCGTTGCTAAGCGATACTTCGCAACAAAGCTATTTATTTTTTGAGTACTTACATTGTTTTGTGAATATTTTGCATGGTGCCCAATATTCAGTGATATACTGCTGTTATTGGTTGAAAAAAGCAAATGTCTGCAATGTGATTGGCTTACTATCCATTCACAAAACTCGTGAACTGTCAAAACGCTGTCAAGTTGGTACCTTGTTTAAATTCTGTTTTGGAACTTCTGCTTGCTGATTTTGGCAGCATTGAAATTTTTGAAATTTAAAGACTTGACTTATGACACACTTTCTTGTAAAAACAATAATCTCCCAAATTGCAATGAAACAGAAACGCAAGAGGGTTTTATTATAAGAAAGGGAAAAAAAGGCTATAGTTGATTACTACAAGGAAAAACTAGAAGAAAATAGTGGTGACTTTTGACACATGTAACATAACCTTAACTTTAAATAATACTAGAAATCACTAGATCCGAAGTACATTCCCAAAAAAACTGTAATTTCCAGGTACACTCAGCAAATATTTACAAAATTTGACATTGACAGTTCATGAGTTTTGTGAATGGATAATATATGTTATAGTGTTGAATAGTCAAGGGTAATACCACAAGCAATGGATATATTTTTTACAAATATTTTGTCGTTTCCATGTAAATTATTGCGTTTAAATTTCACGATACAAAATCACATCAAAAATGTCACGAGCCGAAGGCGAGTGACATTTAAATGTGATTTTGTTGAGTGAAATTTGCAATAATTTCTATAGAAATGGCAAAAAATTTAAAAAAAATATATCCACTTCGAGTGGTATTTGGGACGACTATTTAACAATATTAATACATAACGATTAACTTTATTGAAAAATAATCCAACAATTAATATAATTATTCATTCTCAATTAAATTCAGCGGAATACTTCCAAAAACGCAGCATTTTAAATTTTTTAAAACAAGCCTCACTGTTTGTTGGGGTTTAGTGTTACATAACCTAGCGATATCACTAAGGACAGAACATCGTTGCTAAGCGATACTTCGCAACAAGGCTATTTATTTTTTGAGTATGTACATTGTTTTGTGAATATTTTGCATGGTGCCCAATATTCAGTGATATACTGCTGTTATTGGTTGAAAAAAGCAAATGTCTGCAATGTGATTGGCGTATATGTTATAGTGTTGAATAGTCAGGTATATTTGGTTTCAGCTGGGTTTCCTTGATAGTATATTACAATACAAGATCGACAAGTGCCTTAGAACAAGTCGAGACAAGTTAGAAAAACGAGTCGATTATATCAAATAATTTGTATTGATTTTTAACGTAATCTGAGTCAGAAACAACAATTGTTTGAGAAAATAATTTTTTGTGCTCATGACTTCAAAATTCATATTTCCCGGTCATTCCCCGAAGGTCACATTACGGTGCTTTTTACTTTGCAACACCAAACTAAAATGGATGACGCTTTAACGTGTCCTACTCACATAGCAACTCTAGAGAACATATAGACCAAGAGCCCATAACACCCGAATTACTAGTCATAGCGGCAAGCTTCGTAGGTAGTAATAGTATATTACATACCGAGGTGGGAAGTGTTTCATTACTGTCGAGAGATTAGGTAGTTTACCGAGACGCGTAGTGTCGAGGTTAACTTTATCTCGAGACAGGGATGAAACTTTCCACCGTGGTATGTATACTATTTTATTTGCAATCATCTAATTTTTTTTAAAATAACTACAATTGAATTCTGAATAATAGATATCTTGATGTAGCTAATATTTTTGTTACCATGAAAACAACCCACTCAATGTTTTGTTACCATGGAAACACCCCACTCTTCAGGTGTGTAATATTTTTCGGGGTATGTAATAATTTCCTGGCTAGTTTCAAGTAATCATCTAGTTCCCAGCTGTTGTCATGTCATGAAATTGACACATTACAATGTGATTGCAAATAAACCTTTTTATATTGCTCAAGTAGGTGTCAAAAACGCAAGTATGGCAGCCGAACTGCGGTTGCAAATATTAACGGCGGCTTTGGAAGATTGTTAATAAAATTAAATATATTTTTTTTAAGCGGCAAGGCTAATTTTAGTTTTAATCGATAGACAAGGTCACTAAACCCAGAGGAAAATTTTGTGCCATACTGATAGGAAGGGTATCAAGGGCCGCCATACTAAGCCAAACTGGTAGTTTTTTTTATTAGAAAAAAAAATAATAGCGGCAAGCTTCAATTTTTGTTTACTACTTCATTTAAACACCAATTATCCAAAAATATAATTGCCATACCGCTTGGATGGTTATGTGGGTAGCCATACTGGTACAAACATGTACGATTTTATTAGCCATGCTGCTATCACAAATTTTCGCCAACAAATTATACGTGTTTACTACCTACCAAGCTTGCCGCTATGACTAGTAATTCGGGTGTTATGGGCTCTTGGTCTAATAGACAACGTCATCGAAATATTCACAACAACTGCCGCCAGTTCCATACAACGACAGAATAAACACCTAACGGACTCAGAAGCGACAATCTGCGGCGGTGCCTTTGATGTTCGAGGTGCCTTATTTTGGTCAGGCGGCCATACTGTGAGCAAGTAGAAAAGGCGGGAAATTTAAAAAGTTGAATTATAGGCGCACCACCGACAATACTTGTTAAAACCAATCCATGGAAACACACGTCATGACTTCACGCTACGCATGCGCACTGATTTTTAGACCCCTGCCAAAGTCGCGAGTGTCGCTTCTGAGTCCGTTATTAGGTGTTTATTCTGTGATACAACTATGCAATGAACATACTAGATCACCTGACCACCGCGGTAACCAAAGTCCCCCACCACATGTTCTACAACTCATAAGAGAAAAGCATCGAGCCCGTCGATTATGGCGAAATACCCGTGACCCGGATGTTAAAGTATATCTGAATAGACTGATCAGACAAGTAAGAATCGAACTAGATGAATGGATGAAACTACAACCATTATATTGAGTTGCTCAATCCAGGTGACCCCAACATATGGCGAACCACGAAACGAATCCTCAGACACCCAGATACCATCCCGACACTGCGAGTGCAAAGAATACCTATTACTCACGATAAAGACAAATGCGAAGCATTCGCAGAGCACTTGGAAAAATCATTTTCACCCCCCCCCCCTTTCCCCAACCATCATAATATGAATCATGTACAACTTGTTGAAAAAGAACTCGAAAGCCATGATTTTAATGCTATCACACTCTCCGAGCCAATATCTCCAATTGAAATCCAAAACTACATTAACAAGCTAAAAACAAAGAAGGCACCTGGAAAGGACAGGATTTCAAATATAATTCTCAAAAACTTACCGAAAAAATCTATCCCATATTTAACAGCCGTAGTCAATGTCTGCCTAAGAAAAGGATATTTTCCCTTCGCCTGGAAACAGGCCATTATCGTGATGATACCTAAACCAGGCAAAAAAACACAATAATCCAAAAAAATTCCGTCCTATAAGCCTATTATCATCCATTTCCCTCACCTACAATTTGGCTTAAGACCTCATCATTCCACCTCGCACCAGCTAATGAGACTCACTGAAAAAATCGAAGAAGAATTTGGATCCAAAAAACATACGCTTGTAGCATTTATCAATGTAGCCCAAGCATTTGACCGCATTTGGACAAAAGGCCTTATTTACAAACTCCTCGAAACTAATCCACCCACCTATCATCTATCGACAATAAAATCATTCTTAACAGACAGCCATTTCAGGTCTGGGTAAATTCTTACTTTTCAATCGCCCACCACATATCTGCCGGTGTGCAACAGGGGTCACTATTTAACACCATGTATGCAGACGACACGGCAATTCTTACACAAGACCACGATATCAACAGGGCAGTTATCAAACTACAGTGGAGTATTGACCAAATAAATCAGTGGTTCACCATGTGGTCCATAAACATAAACGCAGACAAATGTGAAACAAAAATCTTTACTCTACGCCGCCCCCTAGAACCGCCTAACATAGTCATAAACAACACCCCAATGCCGTGGAACCCTAAAGAAAACGCAGTTAAATATCTCGGAATCCATCTTGATAATCGACTAACTTGGAGTTTCCACATAAATAAGAAATTATCCGAATCGTAAGCGCTCCTAATGATCAGTTATTCAGTTTAAAATAAACTCCATTTTGCATACGCCTCTTATCGTTAACATATCAATTAACAACCAGTAATGTAGAGTAATGCATATTGATGTAATGTTGTTGTTGTTGTTGTTTGTTACTGGACAAGTTCTATACATGCAGAGTACCAGGTACCTTAGACACCGGCTGCTTTGGTCATATGGTCAAAGTCCGGCTGTGATGTAGGGCGAGACCTGTATGTTTGGCAAGGCCATAAAAATGCTACCGGTCGTGTATCGTATAAGATTTTTTAGGATACTACATTGGTAACTAGCGTTTACACAGTTACAGTTACAAACGAGTCCGGTAGATAAAATTTCCGGATATGAATTAATGCTCGAATGCAGATTCGGTAAGAAAATAGTAACGACACAAACCCTCACAGTTAGGTTGGTCTACCTACAAAAATTTTCACTTATAATACCATGAGTAGTCAAAGTTATGTCGACTATTTTTGTGGTGGTGTCACGAATGTCCATTGCGCTTTGGTACGATTAGGACGAGTGCGCTAGCACGAGTCCTCCTAATCCCAAGCGCAATGGACATGAGTAGTCATACCACCGCAAAAATAATCTACTTAACTTTGACTAAGAATGGTATTCGAGGGACTATTTAATGAACCAAAGTACCTTTTTCAAATTAGTTTTCAGTAAATCTAGCAACAAACTACGCAATTTCTATAGTAACAGAACACTAATGTCGACTTTTTCTAATAAAAATCACATTTGTTAAAAATAGTCACTTGAATACCTTCTAGGAAGATATATCCACTGATATTTTTTTGATTGGTCAAGAAACGTCAGAATTCTGTATTTTCATTAGTTACTTTTCGACAGATGACAGGTGAATTGAATAGTCAAAGAAATTTTGTTGATGTCTTGGTTACGGTTCGTGAACTAATTTTTCTATTGGTCATTAATGAGTGTCGTACGATTTTCAAATAAATAAGAGACAATTCAAAAAGTAAGTAATTTTAACAATTGGTATAACTAAGAAAATACGGTACGATTCTGAAAATAATTACTATTGTTATTTTTCGGTGAGAACGAAGAAAAAAAATCACACATTTATGGTGCAGTTACTACATTCTTTAATTTCTACTTCTGGAACTGAATCAATGTTTTGATGTGTAATGTAGAAGACACTTGTTTTAAGCCTTGATTCTTAAAATTGGTTGACGAAGACGGTTGACACGTTTAAAGACCGTGCTGACTGAATTCTCTTTGATAATTCAATTTTACTGCTCCCTTCCTGAATATAACATTCGCAAACGGCCGAAGACTTCCACCCGCCCAGCTGATTAGATCCTACCAAACCTTCACCACAATTTACCAATAAGGTTGACGAACTTCTACGAAACCTGTGACCAACAAACGTCCAATATTCTGCAAGTTTCAGGAATTCGGGATTTTTCCAATGGTGTTTGTCCCCTCTGGAGTGTTTATACAATTTCCATTAATATAAGTGAGAAAAATACGTTGGTTATTTATTTTTCTTAAATTATTGTACTTTTTTAGTGTATTAATCCACGGCGGATGAGTGATCGCAAACGATCTGGGAAAGCCTGCTTTGATTTCTGAAATGGTGTCTACCCCCACATAGTTTCGAAAGTCAATACCAGTAGGCTTCATTTTGCACAGTTCTTCGCTTCTTAAAGCCCCAGAAATACCTAGTATTAGTGCTACCTAAAAATGTCAGTAATACAAATATTTATATGTATAAATATACTGATTTTGTACCTTCATCACCAGATAGGAACTATCAGATGCTTCTGCTCGAAATTTTAATATCTGAGTATCATCCAGCGAAGCAGACTTTTATGGTGTGTGATGTTCAATTACTCTTTTCAAATATGCAATAATAAAAAATTTTGAAATATTGATATTGTTGTGTATTATTTTACATAATTTTAGCATTGAATAGACTACCAAAGGAATTTTTTGCCTTCATATGGTTGAAAAAAGGCCAATAAACAATTGTCAGTCAATTTTTTAACGTTTTCCTTCTCGCACCAATTTAGAATTTTTTTATACATATTTTCATATTTTGCCTTACTTTCTTGAAGGAGCAAATTCAATGTGGCTTTCTGTTCACTTTCTGCACTCTTATGTCCATACTTTCTGAACTCTAATGTCAACCCTTTCTACACTCTAATGTCAAGTGATAATTATATGATTGACTAAAATTGACAAATGTCAAATGTTTTTGACAAAAGTAAATTGTTTTGGACAAATGTCAAATTCAAAAATTAAATTTCTTGTAAAATGCCAAGTCGTCGTAGGAAAAATAGTATGTAACACACGTGTGGAAAAACCATTCGAAAACTAATGTGAATTTCGAATTGAATTTCACATCCGTTTTCCAATGGCATCCTTGCCGCACTCGTATTACAATATACTATTTTCTATGATCGTGTCAAAATTACAACTTTTTGCACAGTTTTCAGTGTAAAGAATGACGTTTAGCACTTTTGATTTTACGGGCCAAATTACATCATTTTCGCACGTTGCCATCGATGGCGTGTTTTAATATGATCAAAAATTATTTTCATCTAGTATGGCTATGGAGTAGTTCCTAATTTATGAATGCGACTATAAGTCAGTTAAATATCAAATGTTTGACATTTAAGTATAAACGTAGTTGCATTCATAAATTAGAAACGATTTCATAGCCATACTAGATGAAACTAATTTTTAATCATACTATATATTAAAGCAGGCTTTGCCTAAAATTTTAATATTAACATAACTAGCGTCCAGGCAGATTTAATGATAACACAATAAATCCATAAAACTGCAATGGTTGTCCAAACCAAACTATAAATTAATGAGTATAAAACATATGTTGTATACTTACAACAGTTTTATAAAATTTTGATATCCCTAGAGATAACTGCAGAATTTGCGGATACATTTCCACCTGTGCAGTTGACCAGATGATGCGCTGCACCACATGTAGTTATGCCGACTTTTTATACTAAGATAATAATTATGAAGCATGAGAGTGGGGTTTTATTATCCGTAGGGTATCACAGAAATATATATATAAATTACAGTACAGAGTACAGCGAAAGAAGAATAATTATTCAATTAGTCATGCGCTATTAACTATTACATACAGGCCACTTGGAGTTATTTTAATAATTATTTTCAAAATATTACTGCAAAAAATGTTCATACAAAGCAATAAGGCATATGTATTTATTACAATCATTCTAAAAATTGAAAAACCCAACTACAATAAAATTGATGTTATTGACACAATCTTTACTAAATTTTGATCTCAAAAATAATCAGCGTACGCCACTGAGTATTTGCTTTAAAATGCTTATCATTAGATCAGTTCGGACTCTAAACATGACCTAGAATATCTAACACAATGTGACGGAAAAAGTATCACCGAACTAAGTTAATATTTCTGAGCGCTAAATACCCTCTCCAAAGTTTCTACTGCGGGGCAACGGTGTGGGGAGAGGTAACATTTTGTGATGCAGTGGGTGGTCTCAAATCGGTGCTAGACGAGATAAAAGTACAAAGGAACAGTCGGTGACGTCATGAATTTTGTAATAAACCAGGGCGGACTGTTTTCAGCAATTTTCGAATTTGACGTTTTGTGTTATTTCCTTATATGGGACATCAGAAATATGCACTTTAAAAATTCCTAAAAAATTAAATAATTGTGCGTAGCATAATTTATTTGTTAGAAAAAATCGTTTTTTTCTATAGCACATGTTAAAGTGTGCTTTTATCAACTCAAAACAAAAGGTCAAGTTTTACTTTAACAGCAAGGGTAGATAAAGTAGCACTTTAACATCAAGGATAGATAAAGTAATTTAATTTTCTAACTTTTGTTTAAATTAAATATGACAGCTTCGTATTATCGTAGCAACCCAATCTAGCTACTGACATTTTGAAATGTGATTGACTGTCATTATTTTCTTTTGAAATTGTTAAAGTTCTTGCTATAGAAAAAAATATTGTATTATACACGACGATAAAGTTATTTCTATCCACTCTTGAATCATTAACGTCTCGACTTCGTCTCGACGTTAAACGATTCACTCGTGGATAAAATTTAACTTTATCGTCTTGTATAATAAATTACTATTAATTAGTTTTATTTTGAAATTTTGTAATATTGAAAAAAATTAGCTTTACACATTGATATTGCTTCATGGAGAAAATAACTTTAAGATGATTTTTCAAAATTCCTATTAATAATAAAATGAGAAGTAAAACTCTTATAGACCCATGTATAATGCTCTTAAGCTCGCAGAAAAATAGCATATGATACACTTGTATAAGTGCCACTAATGACGTTAAACTCGTGGCACGTGCTTTAAAGGCTTACTTATGCACTAGTGTAATAATAGACTAATATTTAATTATCTGCAGAGGAGAATTTTCTACTAAACAATCTCTTATTTTTGATTACCTGGTCATTGGCATCAAAATTTAAAATAGATCTTAATAATTCGGTTTCGTTTAAAAAGAATCTGAATTTTCTTCATCTTCATCTTCTAATGTCTTATTAGAACAGCTATCAGCTTCTACTTCTTATTTTGAAGTGACAGCATTAATACCAGCTTCAGTTTTTTTTTAAGTTTTCTTGATTGGTTCTGGTTCTTTTGATGTTACTACAGCATTAGCGAATCAGCATCAGTGGCCAAATATTTCGTCTATTTTTAAATGTAATGTTTCTACCGTCAATAATTTATTTAAGGAACCGACAAATGTTTCTTCTTATGCATTTTTGCTCTTATTTTTTCTATTAGGCTCCGTACAAAGTTGTTGGTTTTTCGCTTATAATTTATAATATTTTTTCTGACGTCTACAATTTAATATTTAAAATTGTATATAGTCTTTATTTTGTTATAGCTTTCATGATATTTTATATAAATAAATTAATTAATTGATAAACGATATTTTAAATCAATATTAAACACATTCATTTCTCACACTAAGCTTCCTACAAGCCGCCCTTGTGCACACCTAAATGCAGCGGCCCTGCCCACGGGCATGATCAATCAATCAAACAATCACGTGTGTGTATATCTTGTGTGTAGTCTTATTACTCTACTTCCTACACAACTTTTTAGATAAGAGCGACGTTAATTGATCCCCAACCACAAATGGCCACCCGGCTCGCTATTAATGTAATGGAATGCAGAAAGAATATCTACGGATTCAGCCCGCGCAATTGCTTATTGAAAGCCTGGCTTTCTATCTACTGCGCCACCGAGATTGTGGTAACGTTAAATTTATTAAAGTGTTACTTTTTGTAATGTAGCGAAATATAGTAGATTCTCTGTTTTGCTTAAAAATTGGTATACTTCAGATTGATTTTTGAATGTACATTTGAAAAATTATAATTTTGGTACTTATACTTGACTTAGTACTTTGTTATGGTGCAAAGATTAAATAGGTGAGTACTGGTTATCACATCAATTTACATTATTGGTACAAATAGAAAGTAGGTAGTACGAATAACATTACATTTTTATTTTTATTAACTATTACTTAATTGAAAATAATATTTTACACAACGTTCAGATATTACCTGACGTAAAAAGGCATATTGTGGAGCCAAAATATACAGGGTGAGCACCTTAACAATGTTTTGTTTATTTGTCTGAACTGAGATATAGATAAATGTAATTATTTACACATATCCCAGGGTTTTCCCTTGACGAAAATGGAACCCAATAGATACAGGATAAATGTTGTAAGCTTGTAAGAGACAAAAAAAGGCAACAAATAAGTGCGTTGCGTTTAATAGAACTGCATCGTGGAGATGAGTAGGGTCCAGCGTAGCAGCATGCGAAAAATAGTCACACTACTGCCTAGCGTTGGAATCGCATTCGCAGGCGCTGAGTTCAAATCCTAACGCCGGAAATGTTTTTTATTTGAAAATCAATGTAATTCGCATTACAAAGTGTTTCCTTTTATTGTTTTATTATTACTAGGAACGTTACGATATTTTATCCACTATATTTCTTTTATTTTTGATATTATTTAGTATCACAACGTCCACTGCAGTTATTTTTTCTAACTCACATCAAGTGAATTCTTACAAAAATAACCAGGACTGAACGCATACAAAGTAAACAATTAAATATTAATTCAAGAACATTCTTACTCTGAACTTTATATAAAAATGTTATTAATTAATTAATTATTCTTTACTAAACAATCAAATTAAAATAATTTAAAAATTACAGAAAAATTTATAAAAATGTTTATACCAGTAATTGATTTTATTAGTTAAGGGTAGTTTCCGTGGAGGCGAGCTTACGAAAGATTTCGCATTGCGAGCCAATCGTATCAATCCTACAATCGAAAGAAGTTAAATTTTAAAATGCGAAAGTTAATTGTCTATGGGCTACCTTTACAGAAAAGTAATAATTGGCCGATACGTAGTTCTCTAAAATTAAAGTTAGGTAATGAGAAGGAGACTGCCATAATTATATCAGAGTTAACTATGAGAATAGGAAGGTGTTGTTTTAAGTTTTTATAATTATCGTTAAATATTTTATTACAGATGTTCTTGGTCATTCATCACCTAGAATGATTTTCTACAACTGAAGTCCTTGCTGTTTTTTCTAAAACAATGAAGAAGATCAAAGACCAGGTCACCAAATGTGTTTTCTCACGTACAAAATACGGCACTTTAATTGCGTTGGTTGTTTATTAATTTTCTTTTTATGTTCTAATTAGGATAAAATTACAGGACGCTGAAAATTATAGAGAGTGAACATTGTGTGGAGCCGATAATAATCAAGAAGCCAATAAATATTAAATAGTAGATATTCTAAGTGTATTTTAGTATTATGAAGTTTGAAAACATTTAAATAAGAGCATGTTCTGCAACTACTCGCACATAATCACTAAAATGTTTCATGTGTTAAATACTGTTAATATCAAGAAAACTTGGAGATATTACATAGAGAAATAGTTATTTGACGTTAGACAGTAAGGTAAAAATTTATAATACAATACAAGACCGATTATGACTTTAGAAGTTGAGACTTGCCCGAAAACAGCTAAAAGTAAGCAGCCTATAGAAACACCATGGTTGCAAAAGCGAATAGATTAAATCCGCATTGAATAACAATCTTTAAAAACATCTATAAAGGGCTTTACTCAAAACTTCCCTAGCAAGTGGGCCTTGTGACACAATTTTAAATATCAAATGAAACTAGCGATAAAAATATCTTTAGGTACGTTTCTAAGAATACTGAAACAATAAAACGAAGCAAGTCATTCAATTACATCGATTTTTCAATAAAAAAGCACTACCGGCAGTGAGATTCGAACTTCAGCGCTTTCGAATGCCACGCTGAACCCTACAGTTATCTGCGATACAGCTACATTAAACACAACGCACTTATTCGGAGCCTCTTTTTGCCTCTTATATTTATCCTGTATCTATTGGATCCCATTTTCGTTAAAGATGAAGCCTGAGCGCTGTGCAAATTATTACTTTTAACTATTTCTTAGTTAAAACAAAAATAAACTAATTTTTATTTTTTAGGTGCCCACCTTGCATATGTTAATTCCAAAATATACCATTTTTTGTTAAGAGCAAAAATCTGAACTATTTGCAAAATATTACCTTCAGTTAAGTAATAGTTCTTGAGTTGAGGCAAAAATAGGCAGAATTTTATTTTTGAAGGTACTCGCCCTGTAGAAGTTTTACCGAAATGTTCTCGATTTCTTGCCAGAAAGGCATAAAATCGGCATACAAACTATCGTCCTTCTCCAACAAATCGTTTTTGAGTTATAACGGCAACAGACAGACAGACGGTATGCGGTGTGTGGTAAGCGGATGGCCCAGCGAGCTCAGGCGACCGGTCCGGGATCGACTTTCCGCTACTATAGACTGCTTTATAAAAATCGTACACTCCCCGGCTACCTGTGGTAGTCGTTAGCCCCTAACAAGGACCCCCGTCTCAATTTCGACAGGCAAAGCCAGCCACTTATCCAGCTTAAGAGAAAAAAAAGCTCATATAACCACTTTGTGGCAAAAACGAGCCACTTGCCTAACATAAGAGAAAGAATAATATATTATTCTGGAAGAAAATTACAACCTAACTACTAAAAAGAAGTAGGTATGGCAAAACGAGGTCTATAAATAGATTATTTAAAGGCATACGCCTCGGGGTAGTTCAGTACCCGAGCGCTAGACTAAGAACATCTCGAATAAACCTGCATATTAATCCCACTATTACATTTTATTAGAAATAAACTTAATACTGGGCTCAATATATTTACAATTTGGCAGTCATATTAAACAGGTTGTTTATAAATTGTATTTTCGACTGCCTAAGCACCTGAGCAGGTTGGCAACTCTGTTAGCACACCGACCGTGTTCGTTATTTATGGAACCAAATTGTGCTTGTAAAAATTTCATTCGGTGGCCGTACGGCGCTTTACGATAATTTTGTCTGGCTAGTGCAATTCCCGCTGGGTGACATTTAATTGGAAATTACTCCGAGAACGCTCGAAATTTCTGGAGGGCGCCGGGTATGATTTTGTGCAGTTTGTCGGGCTCGTCCAACAAGCTGTAATTTCACCAGAGCACACAGTAACACAATCCTGGTGACTGTAAGGAAACCTCAGCCCACGTAAGTGAGCTGCGGCCTAGAGCGTTGCTTCAAAGTGCAGACTTGGAATAGCTTCCGGTACCGAGAATCAGCGGACTGAAGGGATAACTTAAGAGATTGATTTCTCCGGTACCGATGATCGGCGATCTGGAGCGGTCATTTAGCGTTAGAAGTTTAAGAGGGTATTTAGAGCTCTGGAGGGCTCTTTCTGGCAGGTATCTGGAGTGTCTCGGACCGGTGCGGTGGGGGCTTACTTCTTGTGGTTGAAGCTGAGGGGTCGGGTTCGGTTCGACTGGCCCGCTTTGCTGGAGGAAACAGGGCTTCAGGTTTCGGCTCTGGCTAAATCCCGGAGAAAGATAAAGCAAAATTCGGAATGGAAGTACTCCACTAGAACGTTTACTCTGGCTAGAGTTTGCTAAACCTTAAGCCTTTAGGGTTAATCGCTCTTGCTCTTCCAGATGGAGCTGGACGCACATGTTTTTAGTTGTCGGGCGAATTAAAAACACTTGGGTCTCTTCCTAGGAGAATTCAGGTGTGGATGCGCGATTGTTGCCTGCTCGCAAATTCGTGCATTTCTGGGCCTTTACCCTTATCACCCCACGCGCTCTGGAAGCTAAACTTTGATTGTTTCTTAGTGTGGCGGCGCGGCGATCAAATTCCAGTACATTATTTATGTGTAAATTTAATGTGTACAGGCACAAACGCCACATGGGAATAATACTAAACAAAGAAGGAAATTTCAAAAAGGATTAAGAAATTTGATCCCTCATCCTTACTTACCTTTGAAGGCTTACACTTCACCGACTAGCTCAAGATACGGTTTCTTATCAGGGTTTAACAATTGTGGGATTTTTAGTTCGTTTCACTCTCATATAAAGGTAAAAGTTCATTAATCAGAAGAAATGGGCGCCATAACTTTATTTAAAAAGTTTTAAATTCAATAAGTTTACAAAGGTTACGTATTCTTTCTAACAGTCCACAAATCAATTGTTATGCCTTAGAGGCTTATACCTTTCTAATTTTAATACACATTATGTAATTATTTAGCAAGTTTTATTCTTCTCTGACAAGTTAGAATTTGTTCTAATAAAACGTTAGGATTAATGAATCTATCAGTATCTAGGAGATTTCTTATACCTATTTAATTAATAACCTCCGGTTCGTAAGTTGAAAATATAAAGAGCTCTCTATACCCTCGTATTTCTCTTTCCTAGGTCTTAATTACGATTAATGATCGGTATTTAGTTTAATTGTTATCATTCCATGTAGTATAAGAAAGGTCCTTTATGAAAAAAAAACTTATTATTTGACAAGTGACCCAAAAACCAACTTGACAGTCACAGAACGATTCAATCTCACTTCAGGCCACATCACCTGGTAAGTAACTATTGTTTTTACTTGAAACTAATCTGTTATTGAATATTCTTAAGGCTTACGCCCTAATTTAATTATATTTAAGCTATGACCCGGGTTTAAGTCTAACTAACGATATTAAACCCTTTCAGGACTAACATACGGTTAATGCAGAGAACCCTTGAACCTGGACCTCTCCATCTGCCAACATTAACTATGAAGAACTCCTTCTCGAACCAAAGAAGTTGCCCTTGACTGGTGAGTGATCTCCTAACTGGTTATAGATTTCTAATTGCGTCCTCTCTTTTCCTTATCGCTCGTAACTTATCGACACACTTCTCCATGGCGAATATACAACTGACCAGAACTGGCGTCAAATGAAAAAGACCGACGAGCTGGTAGTCAAAGAGGAAGCCCTAAGAGCTGGTGGTCAAAGAGGAAGCCCTAAGAGCTGGTGGTCAAAGAGGTGACACTAAGAGCTGAATCAAGGAAAACCCTCTATTACGATTTGTATGTATTAGTTTGCCGTCTACCTACCAGTTATATAATAACTGCCCTTTTCAGAAAGAAAACGTTTGTGGAATTTATCCTATCTGCCTGAAAAATTATTATGTTTTAATACTATGCTGTATGAGTTAAATAAAGGCTTACTATTGTCTGCTTGTATCCTTTCTAAGCTAGGATTTTCAATTTGCTTCGCTTCTTCATAGAGAAGCGCCCTTTTGCTTTCTCAATTAAACAGGAAGTAATAATTTTTGTTATTTATTGTTCTTTTATTAACGTAACCATGTGCCTTCTAAATTAAATTTCAAAAAGGGTAGGCAACCCCTCCTACTGGTCTTGCGCTTAAAGTTGCCTATCTATTAGGATTAATTAATATTGAACGATATTCCTGTAGAAGCTACGATATGTACTGCTACAAAGTCAAGGGTTATTTATATATAATTAAAACTCTTAAAGAGCCTAGCAATAATACAAATATATGCACCGGTAAAAGGTACGAAAATAGAAGTCATGGAAAATGTCTACAAAGAATTACAAATGATTGATGAGACAAAAACAGAACATAATGACATATTAGTAATAAGTGTCCTTAATGGAAGAGTAAAATCCGATACAGAATCAGAACTTGAAATAATGGAGAAGTATGAAAAACAATCCAAAACCAGAAATCAAAGGCAAATAACTGAATTCTGCTTATTAAATGGCCTAATAGTAGGCAATGGATTTTTCAAACATAAAATGGAGTAAATACATACATACTCGTACCCAGCAGTAGGATAACTAAAAACTAGGATAGTAGAGGTAACTAAATCATTATTATACAAGAATCAAAATAGAGAAATTCAAATATCAAAGTGGGAAGGAAGTTGTCGAATCAGAAATAGATGAACACTTATCAAAATAGCGGAACAGCATGGGACAACTAGACATAGAAAATAAATTGAAGATTCTGAAAAAAACACTAATAAATAGAACTAACTGTGTGGCACTATGAAAATAAGTACAAGATGGTGAACGGAAAAGTATCTGATTGGAAATAAAAAGTAGCATGGAAAGAAGAACAGGAAGAGAAGAAACTAGAAACAAAGCAAATGCTGAAATAAAGGGAAATAAGAAGAAAATTTTGATAGAGTTTGAAAATGAAGTAGTAATATGTAAAAGCAATAGTAGAAAATTCTGGGACTTTCTGAGATGTTTAAGGGGAAAGAAAAGTAATAAAATACCAAGTATAATAATAATAATAATAATAATAAAGGGCTTTATTAGTCCTAATAATATAACATTCATATCATATTACATTTACATTAAAAAACATATGCATAATGGTAAAGTACTAGATCTAGACCACAAGATTAAATTATAAGGACTAAATGGCGCGCATTCAGAAAGACACTAAGTGCCTTCTGCTCTTCCTCGCGAACCAGTATTCCAGCGGATAATATGAAAAAAAACAATGTAGCAATTTTGCACATGCCAGACACAGGTAATAACAAAATACAGTGTATTTACTGCTCTGACTGCAACAGATGCCTTAACTTATTTTTAAAGACTTGTAAAGAAGTTGCTTCAATGCTGTGGAGCCTACTATTAAACTCAGAAACTATATTATAAGAAAAGGATCTCTCAAAGAGTACAGTCTTATGCATTGGAGGAGTCAATAAACCCCTGTACCTTAAATTCAAATTGTGCACGTCAGTACGAAAGCTTAAACGTTCAAAAAGATAAGTAGGGACCTTCTTGTTGATAATTTTGTAATACAAGCAGCCTGCTTGCAAGCTACGTCTATTTGCCATATTCAACCAATTTGCATCTGCCAGTTTGTAAGAAATATGGTCTTTCTTTTTAATGCCATAGATAAACCGTAAACATGAATTTTGAACGCGTTGTATCCGGTTTCTATCAATCCGATCTAGACATTTACCGTAAATCTGACTGCAAAAATTGAAGTGAGATAGAACCAAAGTATCACAAAGCATAATTTTTAGATTAACATTTAAGAGATGTTTATTATAGTATAAAAGTTTTAGATTGGAATATGCTTTTTGGATTAGCTTAGTAATATGGGTTTTAAAACGAAGGTTGTTATCCAAATACAACCCAAGATTCCTAGCTACCGCAACTGGTGCAATCCTTTTACCATCCACAACTAGATTTAATTCAGTCCCGATTGTTGATTTTAGATTTCGATTTCCAAATATTATAAAGCATGATTTCACAGGATTTATTTTAAGGCAGTGGTCATTAGATAAAGTTACTAGATTCTTGAGATCTCTATTTATAAGAGCAGTTGCACTCTGAGTTTCGCTTGGTGAGAAATTAAGATAAAGCTGAGTATCATCAGCATAAAAATGGTATTTACAAAAGTTAATGGAGCTAAAAAAGTTAGAAGTATATATAGCAAAAAGGGTGGGGCCCAGAATTGATCCTTGAGGCACACCACACGTGACGTGTCTAGATTGTGAGATGATGTTTGAAACTTTGACCGTTTGTATTCTACCAGAGAGGTAACTATTAAAAAAATGCAAAGCACTGCCATCAGCTCCTATATGGTGAAGAATTGCAAGCAGGAGCTCATGATTGATCATGTCAAACGCCTTAGAATAATCTAACAGTATTAAAGCGACCATATCACCTTGATCAATGAATTTGAAAATATCATCAGTTATATTAAGGAGCGCGGTGGTACAACTATGTTCTGAGCGAAATCCGGACTGCACAGACGGCAATATTTTGTATGTGTTGAGGTGAACTAACAATTGAGTATTAACAACGCGCTCGAGAACTTTAGATAATACGGGCAGGATGCTTATAGGTCTTAAATCGGAAAACTCAGCAGGGGCAGCTTTTTTAGGAATAGGAATAACTAGGGCTTGCTTCCATGTTGAAGGAAATTCACCCTTAACTAAGCAAAAGTTAATTATGTGTGTTAAATATGGCAAAATAACTGGCAAACACAGATTGATTACATTCAAGTCCACGCCATCAGCTCCAACCGATTTTGTCTTTATTTCGGAGATAACTTTGAAAACCTCCAAATCGCTTATTGCTTTAAAATTGAATTTATCGGTTACGTTAACTTTAATGTTATCATAATAGTAATCTTTTAAATTGTCAAAATTATTAGATTGGAGTGATTGAGCTGAGTTTATAAAGTGGTCATTAATTAGATCGGCATTCTGCAGATGAGGAGGTAGCTCAATCGACCGCCGTTTGCCGATGTTATTTTTTTTCAGTTCGGTCCAGGTTGTTTTGATAGTGGCATTTCTCAACTTGAACTCCAAGTACGCTTTTTGTTCCCTTTTGATTGCAGCGCTTGTATAATTTCTTAAAGATTTATAGTAAGACCAGTGTGCAGGAAGTTTAGAGCGTTTAGCTCTCACATATGCTTTATGCCTTAATGCCTTCATAAGTTTTATATTGTCAGTTAACCAGGGTGCAGGACTTTTAGATATCTTTTTAGTTACTAACGGTGCATGAGCATCAATTAGAGCGATTAAATTAAGGTTGAGAAATGCCACTTTATCTTCCACAGAAGAGAAATCATAAATGTGATCCCAGTTAATGTTAACAAGATCCATTTGAAAATGATTTTTATCGATACGTTTATAGTTTCTAGTATAATGGATGAAAAGAGCTTATTAATATCGGGTCTGCATAAGATATAAAATTCCTGGATTCTTTTAAGAACGAAAGGAGAAGAATGAAGAGATCAGGATAGTAAACCAATAACAGTGGAGGATTTATATAAAAATTAAAGAAAAGGTTGCTGAAATGTCTGTTTTCCTGTAACAAGTCTTCCAATTTTAAGATGGCAGGTATGATTTGCCTTTATGATCGAGAGGGAGACAATTGCATTTTCCGGTACACATCAAGTTATTTATATAAAATTAATATACGTATCTATTAAAATATCGAACTTGGGATACCAACAATGTAGAGATAAAAAAATATCGTCCTTAATGTCAAGTGGACGTAGGGTAACTAGCGCCACCTACACATAGAAATTTGAGCTTTAAGAAAATTAATGAAATCGTATCGTACCAAGTTTGAACTCAATTCGATAAATAGTTTTTGAGTTGTAAAAAATCCAATAATTCAACTTCTCGGCCTTGTATTTAACTTCGTAAGAATGCACACTCGTATTTTACTAAAGCATATTTCACTCAATCGGTCTATTTTGATGAGAAAAGTATCTCTCTAGACAGTGTCCCATTCTTTTCGAAACACCTTATATAATTGGCCCAAGCTCTAATCCATTTATTGACGTGGATGACTCCTTCTAACATTTCATTCTCGATGATTTGACGAATTTTAACTGTTTTAATTGCTCTTTCCTATTTCTTATTGGAAGAAATATCATTTACCTGAAAACATCAAGAAAGTCAAACTTTCAAGGCTATTTTGAGTCTAGAAAGTTAACCATTACGACTAGTACAGTTATATTTTTATCTGACTGCTATTACTGTACTAGTAGTGTAATGGTTAACTTTATAGAAACCTAATGTTCTTTAACAGATCTGATCACTAGATTTTTAAACGATTGTAAAACTTTTATACATACCATTGACGTCAATGTCAAAAAATTCATTGGAGGTTGGTCGTTTTTCCTTCCAGTGAAAAAAGATAAGTTTCTTGTTCGTTTTAATTTTTATTCGTGGATAACGAGGGCAGATTGTCCCTCGAAACGTTCGTTGTTAATATTTTCGTTATTTAATATTTTAATTTGCAGAGTGGCGAAATACCCAAATAAGAATATGAACCTTGAAGGACGTTATCTTTTCAAATATACTTCCATTCAACTGCACCAGCTAGCATTCCTTTGTCCAATTACGTCATATGAGCATAGATTGCGATTTACTTTGAAACCTATGCCTTCGGCAGTTCTTCCCAGCTACAAGAGATTCTGTACCAGTTGTAACGTTCCCGGACATAGGTTAGATCAAACGAGCTGTCCGCATTTTACGAAATTAATAGAGGAGAGAGCTAAAGCTACGTCTATTAAGATAGGGCACAGGAATCGTAGCCAATATGGGAGTTGTACAGATTAACGTCGAAAGGGCCTGGGCTGCACACGATGCAGCACAAGCAGATGCAGAACGGTGGAACACAGATATTATATTTTATCAGCAGCCAAATAAAAAGTTGGTGGCAAATAAACGACTAGTACACGATCTTAGGTTAGACGTGGCAATGTATGTAAGGAATAAAAAAGTTGGTGGAAACACACTACGCAAAAAATGGATACATAAAAGTTGAATTTAAGAAATGGATAATATATAACTGCTATTTTTCACCTAATGCACCTATTCAGAATTTTAAGACGTTTATCGACGAAATCATGGAGATGTGAGGGACAGTAAAAGAGAAGCCTTAATTATCGGTGGTCGAAATGCGAAGTCTACACTTTGGGGCTCGCCCGTAGTAGATAGGAGAGGGGATTATATCGCGGAATGGATAGGCTCGAGTAAAACCGACTTCGTAAGGAGACGTAGTTCATCCTTCATAGACATTACAATTGCCACGTTGAAGCTGGCAAGCAACATAGCTGAGTGGGAAGTGGCAGAAGAGGAATCTCTGAGCCTACATAAGTTCATATGTTTTAGAATCAAGGGTAGCAAGGCTAGGGCATCATCTAGATTCAAAGACGCAGTAACGCTCAATAAAAGTATTTTTAGAGAAGCTCTCCTCACAATGATACAGAACCAAAATTTAAACCTCGGTAATGTTACAGAGATTATTAAATCAGTACAAGAATTTTCCAGCAGGAAGCTCACAACAGGACTTAGGGCAAAACAGCCCTATTGGTGGAAAGAGGAAATAGCGGACAAGCGTCAAGAATGCAATAGAATTCGTAGGAGGCTGACAAGAGCGAGAGGGAGTAGAACTGACATCGTTTCGCTGCAAAATCTTGAAGAGAAATATAGGATCGCGAAAAAAAAATATAAAATTACGATAAACAGATCTAAGAAATCACACTGGAAGACCGTTTGCGATCAACTCGATAATGATATCTGGGGCGAAGGCTACCAAATAGTTACGAGACATCTCAAAAACCCACCTAGTCCTTACGACATCGATAAGGGGGATATAATTAAAATCTTGGAAAAACTTTTTCCCAGGAGATAAGACCATCGGATAGACAGGCACAGAGTACCAGTAAGGACACCGTTTAGCAGGGAAGAACTGATCGTGGCAGCAGATAAATTAAGGACAAAGAGAGCACCTGGGCCGGATAGGATTACAGCTGAAGCAGTAAAAGAAATGGTTCAATTAATTCCACACAGTATACTACAGATAATGAACAATCTCTTAGAAGATCAAAGTTTTTCGAACATGTGAAAAAAAGCAGAATTATGACTCATTCCAAAAGGCACCATACAACAGGATGGTACGAGAAAGTATAGACCAATATGCTTATTGGAAACTGTGGGCCAATTATGTGAAAACATAGTCAAGCGCAGATTGGAGGCCGAACTAGAAGCAAGAAACAGCATCTCAGATTCTCAATTTGGTTTCAGAAGCAAACGATCCACCATTAATGCGTTGTCTACCGATATCACGATGAAATGGGGGGTCATAATCTTAATTGACATTAAAAATGCATTTAACACAGCGACCTGGAGCAAAATCATTATTCGGCTGACGGGGATAGGTATCAGTGAATATTTGGTCAACATGATAGATAGTTATCTAAATGACGGAGTGATTGCCAAAGGCAAGGCAAAGATGCATGTGACGCAAGGGGTGCCACCGGGCTCTATTTTGAGTCCAATATTGTGGAATGTCCTCTATGATACTGTATTATGGTTACCAATTCCTGAGGGCTGCGCTACATCATCATATGCGGACGACTTGGCCCTTACAGTAACGGCCACTGACAAGGAATCTCTGATGGAGGATGCAAATGAGTCTCTAGAGGCCATTGAGAAATGGATGAAAAATAACGGCCTTACAATGGCCACTAATAAAACAGAGGCGGTAATTATCCAGGGATCAAAGAAACGAGAGGAGATAACCTTTAAAGTGGGCGAGGATATTATAATACCAGCCAGGCATGTGAAGTATCTGGGGGTTTGGCTAGACGAGAAACTCAGTTTTAGAGAACATGTGAAGTAAATTATAAAGAAAGCCGAAAGACGGGCGACAGCCCTGACTAAAATAATGCCTAACATTAGCGGATTGGGTAGTTAGAAAAGAACTATGCTAAATGCAGTGGTTCAATCCACAATAACTTATGGCGCATCTATATCGTACGATATACTGCGATACGAGAAGTATAAGAAAATGCTAACGAGCCTTCAGAGGAAAATGCTACTACGTGTGGCTAGCGCATACAGAACGACGTCAGCAGAGGCGTTATATGTTATCACAGGAGTGACACCAATTGACCTCCTAATTAAAGAGAGAGCATATGCATATAGGACCAGAAACGGTAATTGCAGGGAAGAAGAGGCAGTCATTCAGCCAAGAGCCGATACCATGACCGAATGGCAGAGGAGATGGGAAAACAACACGCAAGTAGCACAGTGGACAAAAAGACTTATACCACAGATTGACATATGGATACGGTGCAAATTCGGGAAAACAGACTACTTTATGACCCAATTTCTTACAGGCCACGGATCATTTAAAACATATACCCATCGAATCGGTAAATCAGAATCAGAAAATTGCATATACTGCGGCTAAATTGATACAGCGGAGCATACGGTGATGACTTGTGATAAGTGGCACAGGAAGAGGGCACAATTATACATAGACCTTAGAATGAATTTAACCGTACATAACATAATTGATACAATGACACAAACACTAGAAAACTGAAAAAACACCATCAATTTATAAGAACGGTTATAAGTAAAAAAGAGGCAGAAGAAAGTAGACTGGAGGGCCTTTACCGAAAGAAACCAAAGAAAGTATGGAAGCTACTGATAGTTAGAACTGAGTTACCTGACTGCCAGATGCACCGGATGTATGGTACACACAACCTTTCCGGGTGCCTTATACGTGGCGAATGGAGGGGTTTTAGCAGGTAAGAATCCTGCACGTGAATACGTACGAGCGTATTGGTGTCATAAAAAGATTTCTCCTCCGAAGAAAAAGAGTTCTTCCCAGCTATCTGTATACTTCCTCCATGATAATGATCTAACTACTATCGCTGTATCATCAGGATACGCCAAAATGTTCACAATTCCGTTTAATTTACTGCCATCTTTATTAATAGGGAGCTCTATTGACAACCACTCTATAGCTAAATTAAATAAAATCGTTGACTGTGTGTCGCCCCGTATCTTTACTTCAGCCAGCATGTTATTTACGCATATCTTTATCAGCTTTATTAGCGTATTAGGAATATCTAAGTTCTTCGACGTCCTATACTATTTATTGTTATATATTATCCATTCACAAAACTCATGAATTGTCAATGTCAATTTTTTTAAATATTTGTTGAGTGTACCAGGAAATTACAGTTTTTTTTTGGGAATGTGTTTCGGATCTAGTGATTTCTAGTAATATTTAAAGTTAAGGTTATGTTACATAGCAATTCAAGTGTATCTACAAAGATTTAAGAATTTGAGAGGTTATTTTTTTTACAAGAAAGTGTGACGTAAGTCAAGTTTTTAAATTTCAAACATTTCAGTGCTGCTAAAATCAGCAAGCAGAAGTTCCAAAACAGAATTTAAACAAGGTACCAACTTAACAGCGTTTTGACAGTTCACGAGGTTTGTGAATGGTTAGTATATGTTACCATAAGCTTGGCTAAAATCTGTAAGAAGGTAGAATAGGTTGATGTTTTTTACTTCCTTCGTCTAAAAGACGAAGTATTGTAATTGCAAATCAATCACCTTCGAGATTTCTTCTGATTGTCACGTTTCAGAATCTCTGGATGACGCAACACATGTTTTCTCAATCCCATCTCTCTGTCTGCATGTTCGTCTGTATAGCTCAAAAACTATTTTTTGGAGGAAGTCCAATATATACAGGATGAACAGATTAAAATAATAAAATTTTGTACATTTTTGCTTTAATTGAGGAATAGATCAAGGTAATAATTTGCACATAGCTCAGGCTTTGCCCTTGACAGAGTAATTGTAAAAGGGACACAAATTGACAACAATACGCCCAGATGCGAAGCATTCCTTCTTGGCAGAACGGGACCAAGAGACGGGTTATGTGCGTGCTGCTGTCAAGAGTTGAAATTGCTTTTGCAAGCGCTGAAATCGCGCTAAGTTAGAATCCCACTGTTTTGCAATGTTTTTTTATTTGCAAATTGATGTAATTTGCATTACCAAGTGTTTCATTTTATTGTTTCAGTATTATTAGAAACATTAAGATATTTTTACACTTAGTTTTCTTTAATTTTAATTTTTAGTGTCAACTTCCACTTGCGAGGAAAGTTCTGAGTGAAGTCCTGAACAGATTTTTTTCATAACTTTTTTCTATATCTGCCACAAAGTTAAAATGTGATCGATGGTTGATCTCCTCTTCTTAAAACTATTCCAGTAATCATCCACTCCTCTTTCCATTATAAGAGGTAACTCTATACAGGGTGATTCAAAAATGGCACTAAAAACTGAAGTTTTGAAAACTAAAATTAAAGGTAAGTTTGATGAAACTGTCAGTTTTTTGAATTGGGATGTTTAATAACAATAACAACCTTCGATTCAAACGTTGAATTTTTAAAAAATATTGGTAAATAGCTTATTTCAAAATGCATCTTCAGCTGTTAATATTTCAGAGGAATGATTGTAAAGATTTTTTTTTGTGATTTTTCCCGTACTTCGCTCGTAATCCCCACAACCCCTCAAGAGGAAATGCGCCATTTTTTAATCACCCTGTATATATCGCAGAACTTATGATTTTATATCTAATATTAAGCAGTATAATCCCCTTATAATAATGAGATACAGTCTTATATCTTTTTTATGAAACAAGAAAATTATTGCAGTGTTTCACCTTGAAGGCATGCCTTCGTTCCTCCATAATTTTTTGTGTAAATTTGGCGTAGCATTGCATTTTTAAAAGTTTCATGCTCACTATTACAAAACCTTGTTTAGACATTTGCTAAATTTGATGGACATCCCTCACAACTCTCAATTAAAACTTGAAGGCGAACTGGTAATCCACCCAACATTCCCCACTTTATGTTTTATCTACCGTTCAGTTTATTTGGTACCTTAGTTGCTGCTAAAAGGTGTTTGTTCTATGATTGAATACAGTGTTTATGCTTTATAATGGTTAGAATTCTGCAAAGTGTTTTGTTGTTCAGTGTCACAGTTCTGGGGCATATGAAGGTACGTATTAGTAACAGTGTTTTGTAATTAAATACAAGTGAAAATAGTGCTTTAAATGTGAGGCAACTATTAGTACTAGAATCTAAAGTGATCATAATAAAATTCTACATTAGTTAACTATAGAACACATATATACATTGTTTTTAATCAGAGGAGACCTCCTTTTCGTTTATAAACATGTAATTTAGCCTTGATTTGTTCTATATCCAATTTTGATTGACGTTTATCTCTGACAAAAATACGTTTAAAATGCTATACATCAAGCAAACATTATATCATCAATGAGAAAGCGTTTTTTTAGGAATTTTATTACAATTCAATACTTATTAGAATCGGATTTTACTTTAGCGACATATTTAGCTTTAGGATGTAAATATAATTGAATTCAAAATAATGCACTTCGTCCAAATGAAAATCATTTTCATTCGATATTTCGGAAAAGTTCAAGTGCTTCGGATAAGGCGCAAAAGTTCAATGTTCGGGAAATACCACATACACTAAGTATAACAGTAATTAGGATTTCGATCATTGCTCCAAATGGGTAGCGAAATACGTCATAGTATTCAAACCAGTTTTTGGCATACATTTACTTGCAGTTACTTCCGTAAATATGACATACTTAACATATTTTGAGTGTATATTATTATAGATTTCAAAGTCAATATTATAATGTAGCGCCATCAATCCAGAGTCGGGTATATTAAGGCAATTTCTAAAAGCCATTAAAGCAATCATAACAATTTTAGATATATATTTTACATTCAACATTTATTCAGTAAATTTTTTAAGTTAAATTGGCACTTAATGCATATTTTATAGAACTATTACTTATATTTTTATACAAGATTATTAATGTAATTTGTTTTTAGCCTTTTATGGTACTAAAACTAAATATATGTGATACAAAGTGGGGAAAAGTCCAAGTGAGACCTTCGTGGATTTTCCAAGCGTAGAAGTTATTTTACAAAATGCCCTACCAAAGTTACATACTTTTCTTATGAGTTACATATGCTGCATCATAGCAAAGTTTTTATGTATAAAGGTTTTAGATATCAAGTCAGTCTAATCAGTAATCTATGTTTTTAGTTACATATTTATTGTTATAGTATTGACTCTACTTTGTAAGCCAATATTATAATAATAGCTACTACACTGCTAAACTACTCTTATCCATTCACTTCAAAATAAAATATTTACCTTAATTCCAATTTAATTAATCAATTCATTTATTTCTTTGACTAGCTCAGGTTATAACAAACATCTTATCTCAGGTGGGTACTTGCGTTAGAAAAATCTATCAAAATAATTGTAGAAAATGTTTGGTTATTGACAAGTTATTTTAGAATGATTTTAGATCTTTCAACTGTTACTGTCAAATTACTAATATGACACTTAAGCTGAATTTATATTTAATCAACACATATCAGTTCCAACATGTTAACAAGAGTAATCATTTACGTATGCAACTTATTATAACACTATTAATATTAATTAATGTTTATTAATTAGATATACCTGGTTATCTTCCCCTTCTTGAACGGATCCAATCATCCTGTAGAAAACAGCACAAATATAACCAACCTATTTTGATACATGTATTTGCATCTTTAACCAGGAACCCCACTTCAATTAAAATCCACGTGTAACAATGAATTAAACACTGTTAAAGTGTCATGCTACAATCCCAACAGCCACCCAACTCTTCTAGATGGTAGATCCTTTCTATTGCATACAACTGCAATTCCAAGATGTTCTCTTTACAGCAACCAGCATATAATCCAATCCTTTAATTCCATTCCACAAACACCTGCTCAAATGATGAGTTTGTGACAGCAAGCTCAATTAAAATCCAATTCCCAGATGTCCTCGACCTAACTGCTACTTGTATGAACTTGAACCAGCAACCCCAAGTTCAGGTTATAATTGTACTCCATTAATAACTTTATGCCAGCATACCAATTCAAATTAGTTACAGATATCTGCATATTGACAGAAACTGTCTATTACAGCTTCTACAACCATTCCTGCTAGAACGGACTTCTTTCACCAGTTGCGATATTCGTTATTCTTCCTTAATCACATAAATGGTCCCCTTCTTCACATCAAAGTTTGTTTTAGTTTTAAAATTCTATTTTATTCTATTTATTTCTTTTAATTTTGTCCCCTTGCATATCCAGCCAATAATAAACTTTTAATTATACAGGGTTTATTTTGTTAATGTAAATCGATACAAAATAATTATGTTCACATTTTAAAAAACAATATAAGTTGTTATCTTGAATAATAAAATTCACTATAGCAATCCTCAATTTTAATACAATGTTTTAAAATTAACATCCTGGATTACTTTTAATTATACATAGCAGGGCTGTCCAACATGTGGACCGCGGGCCGCATGCGGCCCGCCAGGATATTTTTGCGGCCCGCGGATCGAATTCCCCCTTGAGTCTGATATGACACTATCAAAACAGTGGAACTTAATATCGAAGAATGTTGACCATTTCTTAGAAGAAACCCAGAGAAAGTTTGAGTATTTATATATTGACAGACTTATTTACATATCTAATTAAAAAAACAACACATTTTACATATCATAGCAACAGACATTGCAAACTATAAAACTTTCAATGGCCAGCTTTAACACTTTCCCTCATTGAATAGATTTATTTTATCAACCCCATCTGTGCACACACTCTCGTAAATACAGGTCCAGGGATGGGTTTGGTCAATACATCTGCTACTTGATTAGCCGAACCAATTTTAATTACTTCTATGCTGCCCTCCATGACCAATTCTCTGACAAAGAAGTGTCGAATTCGAATGTGTTTCGTTCTGCGATGAAACTCGGGATTGTGTGCAAGTCGAACAGCAGCTTCGTTGTCCACTTTAAGTGATGGAACACACTTTAATTTAGTTAGGTCACTAAACAACCTCGTTAGCCATATGAGCTCTCTAGCTGCTTCACTTGCGGCCACTATCTCTGCTTCTGTGGTTGATATTGCAACTGATGCTTGGCGTTGACTTAACCATGATATAGCGCCTCCAGTATAACAGCAAACTACACCTGAAGTAGAGCGCCCTGTCAACTCATCTCCTCCGTGGTCTGCGTCACTGTAGCCTTCAATCGTTTCTGATACATAATTTGATTTGTATTTGATTCCATATGACATTGTCCTTTTCAGATAGCGCATAATACGCTTCACCTTCAACCAATCTGACTTTGTAGGGTTTTCTAGCTTTCTAGATACCACTCCGACGGCATAGGCAATGTCAGGTCGCGTACCAACCATCAAGTATGCTAAGGCACCAACTGCCTCTCTGTATAGAAATTTCTCATTTGAATTTTCTACTTTCCCCGAATCTGTACCATCTCTTTGAATTGGTGTTGCAACTGGATTGCATTCACTCATTCCAAAGCGTTCAAGGACTTTCTTTGTATAAGCTTCTTGTTTGACTATGACTGAACCATCATCTTCTTGATATATTTCCAGTCCTAAATAGTATGTTGCTGGCTTTGTTGTAATTTGTAACTTCTTTTGCAAATCACATAAGAAATCTTCTGCTAAATTTTGATCTGATGCTGCTACCAGTCCATCGTCAACATATAAGGTTATTAGCAATTTCTTATCCCCTATCATTTTTCTATACAAACATGGATCAGCATCGCTCTGTTTAAAGCCAAACTCGATTAATATTTCTGCAAAACAGGCGTTCCAGCATCTTGGTGCCTGTTTTAACCCGTACAAACTTTTATTTAGCCTACATACCCTCGATGTACCATCATTAAAACCTTCCGGTTGATGCATGTAGATCTCTTCTTTAAGTTTTCCATGCAGAAACGCTGTCGAGACGTCAAATTGAATCAAAAACAGCTTTTCGCTAGCAGCAACACTCAAAACTGAACGTATTGTTGCCATTCGTGCAACAGGACTAAATGTCTCCTCGTAATCAAACCCCTTTTGTTGTTTGAAGCCTTTAACGACCAATCTCGCCTTGTACCTCTCTATCGAACCATCTGGGTTTGTTTTAATCTTGAAGACCCATTTGCATGGTATCGCCTTTCTTTCTGTAGGTAGCTGTTGAAGCGTCCAGGTGTAGTTTTCTTGTAATGACACCATTTCGTTCTTCATAGCTTCTAACCATTCATCTTTCTGTTCACTCTTCATCACCTCTTTATATGAAGTAGGAACACATGAAAGAATCTCACTGGCAAGGGTTGACATCGCATAATCGTTGAATTTTGCTGGTTGTTGAAGTGTAGATCTATTTCGTAACTGATATGATCTATTAACATCTGCAGATTTAGGTTCATCCTCATTGACCATATTTTCTTTCTGTACGATGTCTTCAACTACTTTATTTTCTCCCTCAAATTCAATCGATTCTACATCGTCATTCTGCAGTTGTAGCTCCTTTGTGTTGTCTCCCTCTAATTTTGTAGGTTCAAAGTTCCCATCATTGTGAATCACCTTGAGCTCTTTGTGTCTTTCTAGAGGTCTTTCTTCGAAGACAACATCCCTTGAGCGTATAAGTCGGTGTCCGTTTTTCTCTTCACACCATATACGATAACCGTCATCATTATCGTAACCTATTAGAATGCCCTTGGCGGCTTTCTTATCTAACTTTGTTCTTCTTTGTTTCGGAACATGAGGATAGCATGTACTTCCTATAATTCGTAAATGCTTAATACTTGGTTTCTTTCCGAACCATAACTCATGCGGAGATTTATTTTCGTGTCGACTAGCACCCGTTCTATTTAAAATATATGCAGCAGTATTAATTAATTCTGCCCATAAACCTTGAGGTAGAACTTCATGTGCGTACATCATAGACCTCGCTGCCTCAACTAACGTTCTGTTTTCTCGCTCACTACAGCCGTTCTGCTCAGGCGTGTAAGGCATTGTAAGACGCTGTCTAATTCCGTGATTCTTCAAAATATCTTTAATATCATTATTATCAAACTCTCCGCCATTATCACACAAAATGGTTTTGATAACATGTCCTGCTACTTTAGTTTCAGTAATCATCTGTACCAACTTTTCTTTCACCTCAGACTTCTCCCTCATGAAGTAAACATGTCGATAACTAGAGTAATCATCTTTGAACAATACAAAGTAGCGATATTTTGAAATAGAATACAAGAACGGTCCACAAACGTCTGAATGCAGAAGCTCCCCTGGTTGAGTAGCTCTTTCCCTAGTTCCAAATTTCAATCTTTGCGCTTTCCCATAAACGCAACCTTCACAAATATCTTGATCCAAAGATAACTTCAGTCCCAGCTCTCTTTCTACTACAGCTTTGACGTGTCTTTTATTTTGGTGAGCTAATCTTTCGTGATACAGCTGCATTAGATTTGTTGCCGTCATCGCATAAACTCGAACATCTGGTAAAACGTTTTTGGATTCCAGTTTATATAGTCCTCCATTACGACTACGCTTGCCAACAAGCCTTACTTTACCATCCACTGTCAAACTGCATGTTTGGGCTGTGGAAGTAAAAGTACTTTGCGGTTTTTTATCATGAGCAGCCAATACAGAGAATAGATTCTTTTGTAGACATGGTACGTACCAGACATCAGCCAGATTTATTCTTTCCAGTCTGCCATTGACATTTGATTCAACCTCAACAGTACCTCTTCCTTCGGCTCGAATGCAATTACCATTAGCTGTGGTAACCGTATGATTTTGATCAAAATGTTCAAAGGTCTGGAACAAATCTCTCCGGTTTGTAATGTGGCTCGTCGCTCCATTATCTATGTACCAATTTTCTCTGTCACATTCTGCTGTCATTGCACATGAATGAACTGTCATTAATGTCATATTTGCCCCTTGTTTAGAAGAGAGTGTATTACTATGTTTTGGTGGTCTTCCGTCTCTGATCCACTTTTGGCATTTCTTCACACGGTGGCCCATTTCAAAACAATAATTACACCTTATTTTCTTGTCCTTATACTTTTGACTTTTACTTTGCGTGTTGCTAATTAAAGCCTCTGGATGAGGTTCACCAGTTTTACAAGTAAGAGCCCTCTCGTATGCGCATAGGTGACTAGTTAGGTTCTCCACAGTTCTTTCTTCTTTTGACATCAATAACCAGCTGGACCTAAAGGAAAAATATTGTTCACCCAGAGTATCTAATATTTTACAAATTAAGAGAAGTTCTGGTAACACTTTATTGTCGCCTTCGCCTTTTATGATTTCTTGATTCAACTCGTTCCATATATTTTTCAGTTTTGACATGTGTGTAGCGATGTCATCTGCCGGTTCTCGTTTGTATCCAAAGAACTGCATACATAGATTGTACGCTCTATCTTCGCAAACACCATCATACAGCCTATGTAACTCTAGCCATACCTCACGAGCAGTTGTATAACGCATGACCTTTCGTAACGTATCCTCATTCATGTTGGTTGTCATCATAAGCAACGCGCTACTGTCAGCTTTCATATAGTTTGTAAACTCCGACCTATAAGCCAACACTTCAGCGTCACCTGCACCGTCTGCCAATTCTACAGGTCTCTTTAACTTTCCTTCTACAATATCCATTGCACCTGGTGTGCCTCTCAATAAAATGGATATTTTGTATTTCCATGTAGGCCAATTTGCTTTACCTTCTAGATTGCCAATTTGCAACTTTGCAGTAAAGTTCTCCATTTTCGAAAAATTAGTGCAAGCCCATAACCTGATATGACACTATCAAAACAGTGGAACTTAATATCGAAGAATGTTGACCATTTCTTAGAAGAAACCCAGAGAAAGTTTGAGTATTTATATATTGACAGACTTATTTACATATCTAATTAAAAAAACAACACATTTTACATATCATAGCAACAGACATTGCAAACTATAAAACTTTCAATGGCCAGCTTTAACAGAGTCCACCAATCCTGATCCTGTCCTCTCCTTTTCTACCTGGGCCCTCCGGTCTGACACGCTGAACTGTCTAACGGAGTAGGCCTCCAACCTTTACCACACCAGGCTTCAAGGGATATGACGTGTTGTACTGTCAGCCCGAGAAGTTCAAATTTTCCGCAAGAGCAACACCGCTAGAGTTCGATTTTACCTTAATTGTTAAACTTTCTTGGAAAATCGAATCCCCGAGGCTTTAACCCTGTCTTAATACGCTGTACTGTCCTGCAGGGCTAACTGCTTAAAAGCCATTTCCGACCGCCTAATATTTAAACACAAATCCCTGCGCCCTGAGAGGTGAAATACTCCTCATAACCTCATTTTACTAATATTTAAACCTGTAACCTGTAGCAATAGCAGCCTCTACTTCGCTTGTGAGCGGCTAGAGTCCTGTAGCCGCCCTTCATAGACTCACCTGCAGGGCCCTTCTTTGGTCATTAAAAGGCGAATTTCTAGACTTCGACGTTCGATTCCGCAGCCCGCAAATTCCCTACCGGGGGAATGTCAACATCATTTTTCCTGTTCAAGGCGAAAAAATTCCATCTGCAGGATTTGACTCCGCGTTCGCTCCAAGAACGACGCTTAGCCGTCGTAAGGTACCAACAACCATCAGGATTTAGGCACTAACGCCCGCCCCAGTTAACCATTAAAATCGCTAAATTCACCGGAAAATTACAGTTTAAAATCACTGCTGAGTGGAAGGTCAAGTTTACAGAAACAAAAGACCTACTCAGCCCATTTCCCGAACAGTCGCCGGTGCATTGGGTTGCAGCTCGACCCACGAAACCAGATACCGTTCCAGAAGAACATGTTAATTTTAAATAATGTGCAACTCAGAGTTATTTTTAATTAATCATTGTAACTAGCTAAAAACATTATATTTGTTTTGGTAATTATCTGGTGTTTACCTAATCGAATATATATTTGAGTGAATGTATTTCTCCGATTTGAGCTTAACCCGAGGGGTAAATATTTGACGCCCTTAGTAAGGGGGTGAAACGTCACATCTCTATACGTAAATTTACATTAATTGATGTAATTTTTTTCCTTTGTCGGTATCTTAAGAACGGAAAGGAATATGGATTTGTTGTTTAGAATCACTTCTAGAAAATACGGTGTAAGTTTGTCGGTTACCTCAGGGCACGCCCTGTATATCTCTTTTATGTTTCAATGCTTTTTGTAATGTAACCTAAGCTTCTTGAATAAATTAAAATTAGTATTGAAATATACACTTTTTATATTTATTACAAATCACTCACAGTCGCATACGACACATTTTATGATGCGGCCCTCACAACCTTCAAAACTTTTATAGTGGCCCTTGGGCCCCTTGAACTTGAACAGCCCTGATATACAGTATATTTTCTTAATTAATTTGACAAATTCCAAGTAACTTATTCAACTATTAATTCAGCTTATATCTTTCATATTATTTCAGACTAACTTACAGTTTGTTCTAATTATTTACCGTTTAATTATAAATTGCTCTCTGTTAACTTGCATAACCATTCATCTTGATCCAAAGATAATAATTTTAATTAATTTTTTAGAACATTATTTTTGTATAACTATTCTGTATTATTTTCTGATTGATTTTACCATTGTACTTTTAATAATTAGATAGTTTTTCTATCCAACATACCTTCCTATGTAGTAATTAATTTTGTTAAACAATAAATCGGCAGTTCTGATCTGCAACTATCACATTATATACAATTAAAAACGGAAAACATAGGCAGTAATTTATAAGTTGCAACAAATAAACTAAACTAACCTTTTAGCCCACCACGTAACTGGCCGTATTCTAATTAAAACAGATTTTGCCCCTTTAAAATTGAATTTACAGCAAGAGGGACAAACTAACTTACATTTTTTAAACTCTGTAAAGGGCTTTACACAAAACTTTCCACGCAAATGGTAGTTGTGACACTAAATATTTTGGAAAATAAAAGGAAATTGGGAGTAAAAATATCTTAACATTTCTAGTAATACCGAAACAATAAAATAAAACACTTGGTAATGCGAATTACATCAATTTGCAAAAAAAAAAGATTGGTGGAGCCCATTAGAAATTATTTTGCAAGGTGTAAAACTTCTTTCTAGACAATGTTGAATATTCAAAATTACATACACGTAAAACTAAATATACTGGTTGTGGCAAATATATTCCTACTTAATCCAGAGTTTCTCTATGCAATGTCATCGCAAATTCAATAAACTCATTACGTAATTCAAATATCATTACGCAACTGAAATTTCATTACTTCCGCAGATATTTTTGAAGTTACTTCTAATTTGAGGCAGTCGAGATAAAATGTTGTACAATACATGTGTGATAATGCATCATTAATATACTTGTGCGCTTACATAACTCGTGCCACGCAGTCGTTTCTAACTTACACACACGTATATTACGGATGCATTATCACACATGTATAGTAGATAACTATTAACTGTCCTCGAAATGTCACTTCCTTTAATCATTTATGAACACTATAAAAAACGTCATGGTAGACTATTTTATTATATTACAGTCATTCATATTTATTTCAGTTTATTTATGTAATTTTAAAGATGTTACTTGGTATGTAAGATATATAGCGATGTTTAAAAAGATGAGAAACTGCCATAGTAGGCTCGTCTAGCATGGGATTCAAATTTAAACTTAAATACGATGTCGGTGCCTGTTGTTTCTCTAAGATTCCTGTCCGGCATGTCGCAGGCTCAAGCACAAAGGTTTAGAAAAACAACTTAGCACCATGAGCACTACCCCATCGTAACGGAAAAATTATAATATATCCCTGAGATTTCCTCAGATATCCATAAAATTTCTCAGGTATCCTCAAGATTATCCAGAGATATACGAAGATCTCCTGATATCTCACGAGATTTCTAAAGATATCTCCAAACCACCTGAGATTTCGTCAAAACTCCCCTAAATATCCTCAAGATTTCCAGATATCTGCTGGCAAATGCAGACAAGTTATCCCGTTCTCAATAACTCCTCGGTGATAATACATGCTACTGATATACACATTATATATCATGGTTATTAATTACATCAAGAAAACACACATTGCGTTTTGATGAAAATTTAGTATTTTGTTTAATGATAGAAAGTTTATGTAACTAGTTACATATTGTTAAATGCGTGTCGTAACGTATTTTATTGCCATTTCGTGTATTGTAAATCATGTTTATCTTCATCCGTGTTGTTATAGCGTTTTAACCAAATTCATTTTAGTATCGTTAAGAGCTTCATTACCGCACTGAGTGCGGTAATGGATATTACCGCACTCAGTGCGGTAATGGACAGATATTACCGCACTCAGTGCGGTAATGGACAGATATTACCGCACTCAGTGCGGTAATGAATATTATCGCACTCTTTTTATACAGTGAACCAGAGTTTATTGATGAAGATAAAATATTGAACAATACACGTTTGCTTATGGCACACAACGAAACTCGTTTGATTGCCGCAAAACTCGGCTCACCGCCTCGTTTTGGCAATCAAACTCGTTTCCTTAAGATGCTCATAATCAAACTTGTATCGTTAATATCTATAACTGTTTTTAGTAGAATATAATAACAGAGCATGGTTGAATTTGTATATGATCATTTTCCATGATTCCTCGCTCATGTATGCCTTCTGGTTTTACCATCTTCCAATATTTGATTTATATACTGTAACCGACTCTTGCGTTCTTGTCCTCTCTCCTTCTTCCAGTATTATATTTAAGATTCTATAATGCCCTAGTGTGTGCCCTACGAGCTTTTTTATATGTGCTTCTACAATTGCTTTTCATCTTCCACTCTGCTTAGTAGAACTTCTTCGGTGGCTTTTCTATCTATCTAACTAATACTCGTATTTAAAATCCTTCAGTAGCGCCATGCCAAGACTTTTAGTTCTTTCTTAGTTATTATCGCGTTTGCAATAATTCTTTATAATTTAAATATCTTTGCAAATCCCTTAAATTTACACGATCCTCCACCCCTGCAATTGTAATCAACTGCAATGACTCATCTACTGCAATGCACTACTCTACACAGGGCTGAAATGCCACAATACCTCGTGCAACACACACACATTATTCGTTCTTTTACTTATTAATGAGACATGAAACAAATAAGAATCACGATTAGTACACCATAGTGAAGGCAATACACAGACAATAAGAGTAAGTAGGATAATCTCAATCGGTAAAACCTGTTACCTAGAATTAAAGATCAATAGAGCTAAAATGACAATCGTTGATCAAGCACACGATAATCTGTATTATGTAAGCAAATTGTTAGGCTTTACAGTTGTAAGCAGATTCGTTTACTTGGGAACCGGGAAAAACGAGCTTGACATTCGACGTCGTTTAACTGTAATATCAAATTCTCCTAAAGACGTTATGACGTCGTTGTCATATTGATATAGGTCAAATTGATTGACTGTGTACTGTATAACAACCAATTGCGGGCAAATGTACTAGGTGGGGATAATAAATATCAAGTCCGCTCAAAACTAGAGTCCCTATATAATTCCTATAAAAGTTCTCTACTCAAAAACACGTCTAATCTATCAAAATCCTTAACTTAGAGATTGTGTTTTTAAATTTTATAACTATGATAAATAATTAATTTAATGATGTTTTTCATTCCTTCAGAAATAACGTGTATCAAAAAATATCTAATTTAAGCAGGCTGTGACGATACATAATAAGTGGCTTAACATTTTCCATGCACTTCTTTTTGCCCCATTCTTCAATAATTTCATGGCTATGTCTTACACACTTCTTCTAAGTTTCTGGGGCAGTTTCCTCTAACGTATAAGTTCATATTCCTAATACGATTTCATCTGTATTTCCGTCTTCTCAGTTCTCCAATGTGTTTTTGTAGTAGCTTTTCGCGTTGGCCCATATGAGTTTAATGGTATTAAATTTAAAACGATATAAAGGTGTACGAATAACTTCGTGTGCTCTTATTATCTTATCGACCATCTACTTTCTTCCTTTTTATTTTGTCAAACAATATCTAGTAACACAACCTTGTTTAAGGCTGGAAAATTTGAAGACAAAACGTAGCACTTCAAAGTGACCACATCAGTTAACAAAGAAATTAATATCTTGTGCTGTGATTTTGAACAGCCGTTAAGTAAAGGTAAGTCATAAGATTGACATACATTTTAAGTGATTATAAAGGCTAACAAAAAATTAAAGAACGGTAACCCTACTACTTTATAATCTACTAGTGAATCACCCGAGCTACGCTTCGCTTCGGTAATTTAAGAGAGATTTATTAATATAAATTTAAAAAAAAAGATGCATCGGCCGGCAATCGAATCCGGGCCACCCGTGTGACAAGCGAGCAATCTACCTTCGTTGAATAAGGCGCTGCTGTAATAGTATATCAACATTAAGGGTTTAGTAGTAGGATTAAATAGAATTTAATTTTACTGTACTTTTCCGTATTTTTTTTTTAAATAAACACCGGCCTATGATGTAAGTCTAAAAATTAGCAAAATTTTAAGCTATCATACAATTTAATCGGTCCAGTATCTTCGAAGGAGCTGGCGAACAAAGATACATACATACATACATACATACAAAGAAAGAGACCACAGATTTTATGGTCTAGATACTGCTCATTTTTAATTTGAATACAAAATAACTATGTCAAGCTGATTTCAATGTGCATTTAAAAGTATATAACTAAAATAAATTTAAAACAAGCATTTTGTTTAATTTTGAATTAAACAGATATAAATTTCAGTCAAAATTTACGAAATATCGTTCACAATCTAAAAGCCAGTTTTTGCTTCATAATTACGCCGGTTTAAAGACCGCTATCACAACAGTAAGCATATTATATTACGAAATGACCTAGAACTTCAAGTTCATAGCACGAACTCGCAGACAACGCGGAACTATAATTGCTTACTACTTATTTTGCAGTTTTAGAATCGTTCTAGTGAACTATACCTTTGCACTTTGAAATGTTTTTATTTAGTATCTAAGCAGTTATTTTGTATAAATAGATCGTTTATTTTTGTAATAAAACAATCGACATTTACTGTTTGATTCAATTACATCGATACTACCTTTCTTACTAAGTGTGAGACTGCACTTCGGGTAGTTATCTAATTATCATCCCTTTAAGTGCCATTGACTACATTGGCTTAAAACGTGAATGCAGTCTCATTCATGTGCTTAAAAATTAGGGATAATGAACCAGTGCAACCAACAGAAACCTGATCCAGCCTCCAGGCATTTCTGTTCAATTTTGTTAATTAGTAAATAAGCACTATATGTTGCTCCGTAAGACCTATATAAATTCAAAATAACCACCACGTTGAACACCAGTATAATTTGTTTCATAATGCCAGAAACTGTCCATAGATGGAGCTTCTTTGAAACCTAATAGAGAACTGTAAGGCAGACCGAATTTACCGTAGATTGTCGCCCTGAACAAACATGCAAGTTTCAACGACTTAGAAATTTATAACAGCATTTTAATCCTGCCTTCGTAAAGAGATCCTTTACCCAGACCTTTAGCTATGCTGGGCGCATATTCGTATGTAACAGGCAAGATGTCCATTCGGCTATGCCGAACGTTTCTTCATATGTAACGTGCACGATAGCATTCAATCCAATATCGTGACTGTTAAATAGAATCAGCATTTCAAATCTGAAGTATCAGTTAAATTCAATCGAATTGTAAAAAATCAATTTCGGCATTAAGAAACTTTTTAAACGCTCCGCGATATGAATTAGGTTCTTTGTCTTAGATTGTCAAATTTTATTCAATCAAATAAATTATAATAATTTCATTAACAAAAAATTATTAAATAATATCTGCTATTATTTAAAGCATATTATCATATCCATGTGATAAATGATATCAGGGTTAGAGAAACTTACAACTTTATATTGATGATTTCCTATGTCTTTTATATTCTAATTTTCAACTAATTGTCTTGGCAGATATCTCTCTTGAATTGCTTTACTATCACGATTTAAGACAATATCAAGAATCTTTTGTTGGTAATATCTTTCAAATCCAGCACATATGAAACCAGCTAATTGGGTAAGATTAAATGCTTTTGTACGTTCTAAAGGTATATTCTTCAGTAATCGGAACATTACCTCTGCATAATTATTTGTGTCTGAACCGCGCAATAACAAACTACGTCTGTAAAACAAACAACGTCTGTAAAACAAACACCAAGCCTCAATTCGCAAATACATGTTCTCTACATATTTTAAGAAAGTTAGGATGTTGACATTGTTCATTTAATAATTTTTTCGCTGCATAAAGCTTATATTTCGAGTCTGAATATACCATATTTCGGAATAACTTGTAATAACGTTGATTGTTCGTTTTCGGAACTCCAATTTTTGCAGTAGTAAGCCAACGCCAACATGATTTGAAGACATGAAATGTACATAAGAGCATTCTCGAATGTGGGAAATATTGCTGTAGGACGTGTCTTTCTCCTAAGTCGTCATCTGTCATTATGACAGATGGTTGTATTTTAACGGGAAATATTATGTAGTAGAGCTTGTACTGCTTCTTGAAATATTTCTATTTTTTGACTACTACTTACGATACACCCAATCGGCAAACCTCCAACAGGAGACTGTGTCACAAAAAAATAAACTTTATGATCTTGAACATCACAGTTTCCTGTTGCATCCACAAATATGTTTTCCGATGCTTGAGGTAATTTTAAAGCTCTTTGCATTACTGGGGTACTTATTGCAATGAAATGGTTTTCGCCGAGAGTAGATACTTTGAACAATGTCTCATTTCTTTCATTTTCCGAAATTTACACATATTCCAATTTCTTTAACATTTCTGGACCACTACGTTGGCCATATTGCTGTCTGAAGTTACTAGTCCAAAGTGTTCGCACATGGGTTTTTGTCCGGAAATTATGACGATCGCTTATTTTATCGTTATACTCATCACCCAAATCTTCCATTTTCGTGGTGCAATAAGTTAAGTATAGCCTTTTTTGTATCTTCTCCCAAAGGTCTGATACGTAGAGCTTCTCCCACATCAGATCTATGATTGTGATTGTTTCGAAATTCTAATAAATAAGGGTATTCTTTATCGACTTTATTTAATGAATTATTGGCTTTAGACTTAGATATAGGAATTATGTTCTTCAATGTTAGAATTAATTTTGCTAGACAATTGATGTTTCTCGAGCATTTCTTTTTTAAATCTTTGGTATTTTTTCTCCGTCTTGTATTGAAGTAACAATAATAAACTCGCTTAAACAAATTGTTTCTTGCTTTTTCCTTGTGAATTGACTTTTCTATTGACCATGTCACTTTACTGATAGTTTGTAATTCTTCTACAGCTTTCTGAAATAATAATCAAACATTTTCTACGTGTACTATTTTTAACCAAAGTGGTGACTTTTAAAGTAAAAACCGTACTTAATTTATTTCAATGTAATCAAACCGTTTTTTGCTGCACAAAAAAATAATGAAAGTAAAAGAAGTAAATTGTTCAACACGATGTACGAAAAAAGCAATTTTACATTTTCAAATTGCTGTAACTTTTTTAAATATACGCTTTGTGGATTTTGAATGCCTGTTCTTTCCAGATTAAGCTACATGACGTAAACATTTGCAATATTGTATTATCATGATATACGAGATGATCAATAGTCATGCAAAAAATCAAAAAGTTTGTGTGTGTGCCGCCAAAGTCATTTTCCTTTTGGCACGCAGTTATTAAACTTATTTTAAACAATTTTGTATACCTTATGGAAGTGGTAAGCATTCTGGCTACTGATGTAAGGCTCGAGAGTTCGATCCCCGATCCCGGTGTGGTTTTTAGAAATAAAAAAATGCAGATGAAAACCTCTACAGAATGCCATCAAGGTATATTTTTCTTATTTTTCCAGTATAATATGGAAATTACAACCTCGAATAAAATTGTTGGGCTAAGAAAATCTACATGAAATGGGCTTTTAAAATTTTAAAAATCGTCAAGATGATCCGTCAGTCCGGTCTCAAGTTAAAGGATTTTAAATATTTTGTTACCCTAACTTGATGTTTAATAGAGTATCTAAGGCCAAAGGCCTTAATTCCACAAACTGACATACAATTTAAATATTAATAGGTATGTTACTTCTAAGAAATGCAATTTTTTGTACCTAATCTTATTAAGTAAGCCACTGAATTTCGCATTTTTAAAAAATTATAAATTAATAAGTTAAGGTGGTCAAGTTTTTTTAAAATAAACAACTGCTTATCATTGGTTCGAATTGTTTTTAAATCAATATTACTATTTTTTAATATTTTTTACTTTTTTACCCTCCTTAGCGCGCCTCTGACTCGGGGTTCATTACTTCTTCCTTAAAGGTAATATTCTATGACCTTTACGAACATTTTGAGGAATCACTTATTCTTCCCTCATAAAAAATCCCACGCCAAATGATGTTTGAATACACGAAACTATACTACATACATATATACAAGCACCAATTTTCATCCAAATATTATTCAGAAAACCAACAAAAATAAAAATGAAACTTTGATGCCCTGTTTTTTCGTAACGAAGCATTTTTAGATATAAGAAAGTTATGATAAATAGTACTATTTTTGCCCAGATGTTTGCCATTACCTGTTTGTTGTCCAGGTATTTTCTGGACACCCTGTATATTTCGCCAAATTTTAATGCATCTTTTATAACCTCACATTTACGCGTCAAACAATAGGTTTATACAATTAAACTTTTGATCATAACATAAATACATAATTAAGTTAAGACATAATCGCAAACATACCTCAATTTCTTCTTTATTTTTTGCACTTTTCCAATAAAAAGAGTGTTTAATTAATCTTGAATTACAACTAACACTTTCCATCAATTCATTTACATCCATTTCAGCCACAAACATTAACGACACATCTACACAGAGAAAGATAACAAAATATCTTCGCTTAAGACTGGATATCCGATTGAGTGCTATCGTGCACGTCACATATGAAGCGATATTCGGCGAAACTCGACTGGATATCTCAACTGCTTCATAGGAATATGCGCCCTGGCCAAGAACCTGTAATCGCGGTCCCTGTTCTTTCTTTTATATAACAATTTCATTATGTATAAAATAAATCGCTATGTCATAATGCGTTCAATCTTTTTTGATTTTGGTTTTAAACAAGACTGAAACGTTAAGAGCATAAATTTTCTCCATTTGAGGTGATAAAATCGTCTTATGAATTTATCAATATTCAGGTTTTCACAAACTTCTTGCTACCCATTCTTTCCTGCGTCAGTAATAGCCGTCCACACCGAAACCTCTTATGAGGAATTTTATATATAGTTGTTAACTATCATTTAATCTCGATTAGAATATCATCATTGTAATCCTTTTTGCACTTTTTGCATCAATCTTCGCTCAGAAGCGAAATATTAAAAATACCACAGATTAAATTGTATATTTTATTATCCCGCGTTTATTAAAACAATCGCCATTAAATTTTTCAAATTAATAAAGCCGTAATTTGTTCGCATTTATTTGCCTATAATGTAAGATGAAATAATTTTCTGTTTCATGGCGTCCTTTCTCTCGCCACTATGTTCAGGCGAATAAAAAGTAAAACTTAATTGGAAATTGAATCGTCTAGTATCAAAAGCCGATAAATTCATCTTTGCACTGTTTGCCGTAAAACGCGAAAAACGTTTCTGATGCTTATTGTACCATTCATTCCAATAAAATCGGTTCCCAGACGTAATATATGAAGCATATATGGCATTCCCAAGACTTTGGCTCCTTTGCCTATATATGAGACTAGGTTGTTCATGTTTAAATATTGTAATTGTCGGGTTTTGACACTAATATTGTGACTTGTCGGGTTTTTGCAAGTTAGTTGTTGTTTATAGCTAAATTCTATATGAAAACAGAACTTTTATAAATTCAAAAGTTTATTGAGAAAGCAACACAAAAGTATCTTGACTTAAACAAATTCTTAAACTAATATCTTAATAATCAAATCCGGTATGTCGGGCATTACTTCGCATAAACACATAGTGCTGAAAGAGAACGTCACGTGACACTTTTAACAGTCACTGATTGGTTGTATCTGAATCTGTCGGATTTTGATACTAACATAGAAATGGATTTGTCGGAATTTGAAACTAACCCCTATTTTCAAGCATGTTTTATACTAGGACTCGTAGTATTTTGAAAGTCAGAAGTTTTAGGCATTGATAGAGCTTCTGCGTAGGACCAGTGGTATACTTAGTTCCATATCTGTGAAAAGTGGATTTGTCGGCTTTTGATACTAGGCGATTCAATTGTAAATCTCGTTTTGTAGCTTACATTTTACTTTCCTGTGGTTTCTAAGAGAATTTATTTCTGGGAGCATTTTGTCCTTGTGGTATTTTTCCGGAACGTTTTTTCCGGCGACCATCTTTCCATTCACGTCGCACAGTGGGCGATTCGGAGGTAACTTTTCCAACAATCAAAGAACTCTTGACAAAATCAAGATATTATAGTAATTCTTTCGGAAGGCTACAGGTTAGTTGTTGCCGTATAAGGTAAAAATAGTCCGCTACTGATTGTGGTATTATTTGACCTTGAAACATGGCCTTTTTTAAAGAAAAAGAGATTTTGACGAGTAAAACATGTCTAAAAGTATGATCCAACTATGTTTTTGTCAGCAAGCATGTTAAAAAAAGTCCCCCAAACATAAAAACTTTTTAATATTCTTTATAATTGTTGATGTCTCAACCTTGTATCATCATGCTGCAGTTCCTTTTGTAAATTAGCTATACTTTCATTCTTTGCTTTCGATCCCTTTAACTTTTTCGCTGACAGAATAAATCAGTCCATCTTTTTCTATAATTGCATTTCAAACTTTTGTATTGTTTTGCTACACATAAGTATGTATAAGTCTTTTATAAATGCTTGTTTACAAAAACGACGATAGGGAACAATTTAGATGAAGTCGACAGTCAGAAATTTAAAGGTATAGGTATCAATTATGCAGTATTAAAATAAATTACGTATTTTTAAAGTAAAGTACATGAATGCCTGACTATGAATATGTAATTTTAACTATCCTGTTTTTTACATAAAACAGATAAATTAGAGATATCTTCATACCATCGAAATGTTTTAATTGTTTATCTTGGAAAAGAAAATTGGATGTTAAATGTTGGCTTATACTAAATATATTTTTATAGGTTTCTGCCCAATCTGTGGAATTACAAGCAACTAACGGTAAGTGCTGTTAGGTATTCTCTAAACTAATCATAAAGTGTGTTTAATTATAATTTGTGTAAAAAATCCTAATTTTTATATATCTAGAGATTGGAAAGTGTTATTCTATTAACTTGTACACCTTTATAAATTTCCTTTTATTGTATTGGAAATTGTTTTTCTGTATTCCTTAGAAAATGACGACTAGAATTTCGTAATTCAATCAGATAATAAAAGAATACCTGGTTCTTCCTCCAGTTATATAAATATTTGCAAGCCTTGACTTTCATTACAGTCGTCTTCTATACTTTTTGTTCAAATTTAATTCCAATTTACAATTCCATTACTTTTAAATCTTCTTTCATATCGTTCACTCAAATCTTTTCTCACCTTTCTCTACTCTGTAAGTCTATTTTATTCACACATTCACTGTTTCTCTAATGGGGCCATGAATTGCAATTCTTTGCAGCTTTGCGTATCTAACTATTTATGTGCCTTGAAATCGACTTAAATTAGATTGTAATTAATTATTTCTCTATGATCTTCCGGTGTTGAATCATAAAGTTTAAATTAATGCTGCCTTAGAATCATAGCCAATTATATATTTTCCCATTTTACAATTATAGGTTTAGACTTTCCTTAAACTACAAGCTTTTAAGAATGTTGGTTTTCGTTATTTGACTTTATTCTACTAGTTATACTGCCAGTTCTCTTCGATTATTCGCCTTAAACTTCTTTAACATTTGAAGCCAGCCGTTTTACGGTCGATTTCTTTTGTTTAGGCTTACTTAAATACCTTCTTCGATTTTTTTTCAATTCACATTCTTTCTCAATGACTCAATCATCCCTGCACTTGTTATTACTAGATCACCCTGTCCTAGTGAATTTATTGTCTTTAACTTCTACAAACTTATTCTATCTACAATCTAGACTTTGCTATATATAAAAGTTTTGTTATTATTTAGTTTTCATTGTCTTACAAAAATATTTATTGTTGCAGAGCTTACCCCTCCATCTAATTTGTCAGTCATAGTGGAAAGCGAAACAACTGCACTTATTACTTGGGGTCCACCAATTCATGGAAGGTTTTCTAGCTTCATTTTGAAGATTAATTTACTTACAGCACCATCAGAAGTAAAGGAAGATCCCTTAATAATAGATAATGTAGAAACTTCATTTCACATATTAAGAAATTGCACTCCAGGAGCAACGTATGAAGTACAAGCACGTACTGTTTTTGATGGAAAAAAAAGTGCAGAATATGCATCTCACACATTTACTATGAGTAAGTTGCAACCTTTCTTTCATGATATTTAGTATTATAGCATTTTAATTTTATTATAGATTTGCATATACGTGGACAGGTCATTGTGTGGTATCGGAATGAAACTGCTTTACTGATATTGTGGAAGGCATTACATCCTGCTGGCCTTTATGCCAGTTATAATGTAAGCATATCGCCACCTGAAGCAATAGAAAACTTAATTTTTCTTCCAAAAGAAGATAATCCAGGCCCGTTACAAGCAAGTTTTAGTGGTTTAGTCCCAGGTCGAGCCTACAACATATCGATTCATAGTAAATCTGAATATGGAAAATCTATATCAACTTCAGCAGAATACAGGACCGTTCCATTAAAACCTGTAGATGTATCTGTTGAAGAAAATTCTATTACTACTAACTCATTTCTTCTTCGCTGGAAACCTCCTACTGGTGTAAAGTAAGAGTAATAGTTCTAACTTTTTCTCATTGACTTAATAATTATTTTCCAGTGACTTTGATGAGTATAAAATATCTTTAAATTTAACGAATGAACAATCTACAGTTTTAAAATTAAAAAAAGAATCGCTATACCACACATTTAAAGATGGACTGGAACCTGGAAAAACTTATGAAATCAGCATTAATACAATTTCCGGAAATGTCTCGTCATGGCCTGTGTCTCTCAATATTACTCTTAGTAAGTTTTAACACTTTTTAAACAAAATGCTCTAGAAAACGGCTCGTTATTAAATCGTTAGGGGGCATATAATAATTATATTTTGAACATTATAGAACCGAACAGACCTGGAAGAAGCATTGTGTGGTTTCGTAATGAAGTCGCGTTGACTCTATTGTGTCAACCACCAAATCCTGCAGGAACATATTCACATTATAAAGTATCTATAGAACCATGTGATACTACAATCAACGACCAAATTATTCAAAAAAGTGATGGTCCTATTCAAGTTAGTTTTGAAGGATTATTTCCCGGTCGCCTCTATAAGATGTCTATTCATACTGTGTCCAATGATAAATTATCTGATCCAGTTATTGCAGAATATAGAACCGTACCCTTGAAACCTCTGAATATATCTATTGATTCAACTACAGCAAATTCATTTATAGTTCGCTGGGAACCTCCAAGTGGCCAAACGTATGTCTAAAACTCTATTTTTATCATTGACTAAATATAAATTTCCAGGGATTTTGATAAGTATGAAGTTATTTTAAGTTATATGGGAAAGCAATCAACAGTGTCACAACTGAAAGAGGAGGATAGGTTTTGGGAATTTAAAGATAAGGAACCAGGAAAAACTTATCAAGTCAGTGTAAAAACAGTATCAGGAAAGGTTGTATCACTCCCGGTTTCCATAGACTTCATATTGTGTAAGTTGTATTTTCTGTGATTTTATACGATTACCTATTTTCTAAAAATTTTTATTACACAGAATCGTTGCTTCTGAAGATCCTTCCTTCACCAAATAATATTCCACATGAATATGAAGTGTAATGTCGTGTTTGTATTAAATTTAATATACTGTTATTGTTTAATAATTGTTGTGGATTGTTTATTAATTTAAATAAATGACTTTAATCTCATACTGGTTGGGTCTCTACATTCTAGCAAGTATGATTTTGATTTGTATAAATTATAATCAATACATTTGCAATCAAATTAATTATCGCGGTATTATTTTTAATAATTTATGTCCTACCAGTACATTAATTGACATTAATGACTCTATTTTAAGGTATCTTAGTTACAAAATAACGCTCCAGGGCAATTATTTTCTTCATAAGAACACTAGGGTTATTATGAAAAATTAACAGTATTTGTTTCCATGGATACAACTGTATTATGCACCACTGTCACCACAAAGCAACCACTAATAGAGCGATTTCTCCCATAGTAAGCTTGTATAAAAGTTTCAGCGCCCTTCAACGGGTGGGCCAGAAACTATTCCAGCAAGGCGGCAAAATTTAAATACGCCATTACTACGATATTTGGATTAATCAAGGATATGCCGTCAACACCAATACAAATTTTGCATATACATAATTTGCCTTCATCAGAATCTCGATTTTAAAGTTTTGAACCGCATAAATCGGAATATGCAAAATCTTTATAGGTTCTGAAGTTTACAATAATTATGGAAAATTCAAACAAAATATTTGCGAATAACCAATATATTTTAAGTAATTCAAATAGGAATATTGTTTATTAAGTATTGTCAATCTTACGTACAATAGTCGTACTCAATTGCAACAATTTACTTTGGTTCAAAATGCTTTTCACGCATTTTAAATGCTTTGTCGGTGTCAGTTTGACGTATGAGCTTACTATTTACGCATTTTTCAAAAACCGGACAGGTGACACCAGCGCCTCCTGATGGGTGGGCCAATCTCTAACAATTATTTGATTTGACACATGCATTCAGAAAACGTTTCTATTAGTAGATTTCTTATGCCTTTGGGAAATTTGTGTCTCCTACACTAAATCGGCACAATTTGAAACAACACTTCTTCACATACCGACCCATCATTAATTATAGTTTGGTTCACAACCTTGCCGAGTGGCGACTATAGCCTCCGACGGGTGGGCCAGTCCCTAACAATTATTTGACAGGTGCACAACTCCTCTATTAGTGGTTGCTTTGTGACTGTCACAATGAAAATTAATGACAGCTCAGCTAATGTCACAAATATAACTTAGATCAGCTAACTAGATCAATCTTAAATACTATATCATAGTAATTATATGAATTGAATATGAATTAGGTAAGAAAATTGGTAGGACATAAAACCTTGAAGGCACCACGGGCATTATGAGCTAAGAGCCCGCGATTGTTGTACACACCTCGGGCCAAAAGCCTTGGTTAGTACACTAACAACCTTGGGCTCTTATTTTACTCATAATGCCCTTGGTACCTTAATAACTATTAAAAGTAAACACTTTGTGTAATGGTGATTTAGCTAATGAGATAGCTACCATACAGAATGTTATTTAACTAAAAAAAATTAACTCAAATATGACTATCCAACCTCACAAACCACAAAAAAAGTTTGTTATATTCGACAATTATCTGTGATTACGTAATTAAAGCGTTGCCTGGGAGATAAAAATTGCCGTAAGTAAATACACGTAACGAACAAAAAACACTCAAAGAACGCTTGTGCCGGAAGTGCTCATAAAATCGAAGCAACCAAGAAATTCCCTAAATTCAATCTTTCAGGGTAAAGTTTTCTGACCTTTTTGTTGCTTTTGGAACGGAAATTAGGGCTTAACTCGAGTTCCTAGAAAGTCCTTTCTCCGTTGGCCTGCTGATCCAAGTTGCTGAACGCCCTGCACAACGATTTCTGTAGCTCGACTGCTCCGACATAAAAACTGCTTCTAGCCCACACCTAGAGCTACACTACTTTTTATGAAGGTCTATGCCGACCTCCTGCTCACAAGGCTCCAATTACACTGCCCGAAACTAGCTTGCGCTCAATGCACAGATCAAACAGTTTCTAAAACTTCTGTAGAGTGCTGCGAATCAATGCACACATACCCACAGGTAATACAATTAATTTTAAAATTGACTGAATTATGAAAAGGGTAGTTATTCACAAATTAACAATTATTTATGGGCCAAAGCCAAATTAACACCAACTCTCAGTTTGGCTTCCTTTCCTCAATTGTTTGTCTTCAATCTTACATTGTTTTACATTGTTTCCAAGCCTACTCTGATTATATTTTGTTCAAATCAAGGCTAACACTATTTTTAATATTGTTTTACAAATTATTAAGGCCAATGCTATTTTATACTATTTACAAAAATTAATCTAACACATTTCTGGAACATTTAATAAAATAACATTTGTTATGTCTAACATGTTATCAATTGCTATCACAATCACAAAGGCTCAAACTCCATTCAATTCAACTGTCATATGCATCGGATGCATTAATTAATAGATACAAATTTTAAATGTTATCAAGTTATAGTTAAATTAATACGAGTAGATAGCAAAAGTATTTAACATAATAGCTATTTGTGCAACAAGTGCTAAAAGTGAATGTTTATGGACGACTTTTAGCACGAGTTTGAACACAATGTTTTATCTACGACCACTACTAAAAGTAGACCTTTTAGCGCTAGCTTGTTTCACTAAAAGTGACGTTTTATAGTTTCGCGTGGTTAAACAAATCAGCTGTTTACTTTTAGCCCATGTTCTAAAAGTGAAGTGAGGTTATAAAACTACAATTTCGAACTGGAAGTGAAGTTGTAAAGTTATTCTAGTTGCTTCTTGCGTTACAGGTAAAGTGTTTTTGAAATAATTAAAGCGTTATGTAATGAATACAGTCAGATGTGGAGTATTAATAATTACCTTTTGTAACTAATCTTGACAGTACTGGCTTCGCATACATTCGCCCGCGCGGCATGGCCTACTATTTATTATTACATAAATTAGAAGTGTCGTAGATGCAAACCTTTGTTAAATCGATATTTATGGATTAATAACAGTAAAATTAAGGTCGTAGATAATAGTTATTTACTATACAAGTGGGATAACAGCATCATTAATATACGTGTATGTAAGCACACAAGTATATTAATGATGCATTATCACACATGTATTGTACAAAATTTTATCTAAGAGTGCCTAAAATTGAGAAAAGTGCATTAAGAGAAATGTCAGATCTGTCATTTTCAAACATATTTTAGTAGGCAAATGTCATTATGTCATTCATTTGACACTATTTCAATTATGTAATGAAGTCATTACACAACTCAGTTGCGTAATGAAACCATTACATAACTGAGAGGTGTAATGAGCTTTAGTACCTAACTGAAATAGTGTCAAATGAGTGACGTAATGAGTTACTTATCCTACCGGAGTAGATAAAATATTGTATGCAACGAGTGCATAAACGTCAACTTTTAGCACTTACTGCATAAATAGCTATTTTCTACTACCTTAAATTTACTGTTATTAATCTATAAATCTCGATTTAACAAAGGTTTGCATTTATGACGGTTTATAATGTATGTAATAGTAAAAAGATAGCCTTGACGGCGCAGGTGACTGTTTTTGCAGCCGGTAGCTGTCAAAGTTAGTTATCAAAGGTAATTATAATAGTACACATTTTACTTTATTCATTGCATAATACTTTAATTATTTAAAAAACACTTAACCTCTAATGACAGAAGTAACTAGAATAACTTTATAACCTCACTTCCAGTTTAAAATTCTAAATTCAACACCAGCTGTTTACTTTTAGCACATGGGCTAAAAGTAAACAGCTGATTTCACTTTTTCACGCTGATTTATAAAACGTCATTTTTAGTGAAACAATTTAGTGCTAAAAGGCCTACTTTTAGTAGTGGTCGTAGAAAAAAATTATTTCAATTACCTATTATATTGTAATATTTACAATATAAATGATAAATTAAACATATTGTAAAAATACGTGACCATTTTATATTACAAATTTCCAAAGTATGTTTCTGTGCTACATTAGATTATTACTGTTTTCACTATGTAAAGAGTTAACCGTGTTACTTCTTCTAAGTAAGATCTTTACTCAAATATGATATTCTTGTTCTCCAAACATTGTTTATAACAGATGAGACTAAATTAGCTTAATATAATGTTAAACTAAATAACTTAAATTATCAATATTTCGGTTACACATCCACTGCCGGAGCATCGACCTTTTCTATTTGAACACATTCATTAAGACCTCACGATTGTCAAAACTGAATTGAAGAAGAGAAGAGGATACCCCACATTTGACAAAAATTATTAGAGATAAAGTAGTATATTGTGCAACTCCAGAAACAAGTTATAGTATACGTACACCGTACCAATAATTAAAAATGCTTAATGGCTGGCATTAAATTCCTTTAATATTATATTAGTGTAACAATATTCAGATCGACATTTTTGATCTGCAAATGAAGACGGAGCACAGCAATAATTCAGAAAAAGGAGTTAAACCACGTACCTCTTAAAATTTTTTGTTAATTTGAATTACTTTACAAAATACGGTAATTACAATTGATAATTGCCATTTTGGTTAAAAAGTACTTGGCAATTACTTTCTGAAAGTAATTAATTAAAACATTCAAATACTCAATTACTTTTGCGTACTTAAATTACACTAAAGTATTTAAATCACTTTGCAAGTATTTGATTTACTTGTGGTAATTGAAATTATTCGTGATAATAATTACGAAATTAGTGGCCTCGATAAGGTAGGTATTAAATGGCCTGAACGCAGAAAGTAAGATAAGGCCTTACTAAGTTTCATGTTAAGCAAATGGTAAAAGGGCAGTCCTGGTGCAATAAAAGTATCATTTATGATTTCCTATGACTAGTGGGATAGAAGCTAGTTTTGGTCAGGAGAAAAGAGATATTTGGTGCAAGCGCGTATGTTAGTAGATGAGATGTGCATGTGTTGTTTCTTGTGTAGCGTAGGCTGTACAGGACGTAGCATTGTAGCTTAGATACTAATAATTATTATGTAAGAAGAGAAAAATATGTCTGCGGTAAGTGCAGAGTGAATTTTTCCCATAACAATTGACAACAAATAGCAACAAACAGTAGTCACAGAACTGGGCTTCGATCACATTCCATTAGGGTTCACACTAAACTGCTTATCGCATTATCATCCACAATTTCCGAAATTAATGGGCCCGTCAACTGGGAAAATGTCCGAGATATTATGAATAACAAACTAATCTGCCCAACCCACCTAATTACACAGGAAGACATCGATGGCGTAATCGAAAACTTCAAAGGTACTGCTACGCTAACAATTCAACAAGCAACCAAAACCCCATCAACTTACCGACCTCATAATGATCATAACATCTCCCAACACATATAGTAACCAGTTCAATCTCCCACACTACTCGTACATACTTGTACTATAACATTTGGGATTACTTATGATACAGAGTTGTTTACTACTCGCGATGCTCCACGAGCTACGCGAAATATCTGCAAACCGAAAATCTACTCTCAAATAATATAAAAATGTTCCATGTTGTTTTTCCTTCGATATTTTTAAAGTTATTGGTTTCACATCTTTCATTTAAGGAAAGATCGTTGTAAAGCCCTTCATAGTTATTAACGTCATTAGGCCGATATATAGCAAATAACAGACGCAGCTGAATTATGTAATCCGAAGCGATAGGCGAAGTTTATCATCAACCAAGTCCGTTATTTGCGTATTAGGCGTGTGTTGTGTGCCAACTATTGTAACCTACCTTAGAAGGCTCAAACATCTCCGACTAGCTCAATCCTCGGCTGCGATAAAGGTATAAGTGTGGGATTTTAGTTTTCTTCACTTTCGCATAAAGGTCTTAGTTCATTAAAGAAGAAGTACCGGGCGCCATCAATTTTATTTTAAATTGTTAATTTTTTCTTTTATATATAATTTTACACTCAATCTTATAATTCAAGGATAATATACCGTCAAATGGGAGCCTAATATGATAAATGGTTAACCAGAATGGCAATTTTTACTAACTACTTTTTTAAAGAAATATCGAATTAAAGTTATCAATATTTCGAGTTCATCGATTAAACAAGTTATAGTTTCATAGAAGGTTTGCTATATTTTGCTAACATTTAACCACTTTCAGATAAAATAAATCTAAAGAGCTCTTTATACCCTCTTAACCTATTTATAATTTTAATTAATGTTAATGAGTTTCATGATTAACTCAATTCACATTTCCCAAAATATGAAAAATGCCCATTATTTGATAGATGCCTGCTTTATAGCATTAAACCCCTTATGCTTTGACGTTTATAAAATTATAACCTTACTTGTTTAGCCTGGCCCTAAAAAGGTAATTAATTGTCGTATTACTTTATTATGACGTCATTAACTGTTAATACTATGGCCCACGGCCTTATCTGGTAGTAACCTGACATATTTTATGTTATGAATTAATTGAACATCATTTAAATATTCCTCAAGTTTTTAGGACTAACCTATGGTTAAAACAAATAATCCAGGGCCCGGCTATCGCTGCCTTTCCCATCTAGTTGAATTTCAAGTAACTGGAACGGCCTGCATGGCCAAACCAATGAAGTGGCTTTCTTTGGTGAGGTTTAATTTATTAATAACGAACAAGATTCTAATATGGTCCTCCGTTCCCGGTTATTCCTTTCCCTGGAAGATACCGTTCCACCCTATCATGGCGGCTAGTGGCTTCTAAAGAGCTAGGACTAGAGGGCAGGCCAAACAGCTAAACCAAAGATTCTTCCAATTAAGATTTGTATAAATTACCTTACTCCCTACCTACCAGTTAACTAATAACCGTTTTTCTAGTGAGAAACTGCCCAATGGATTAATCCTATTTGCCTGAAAAATCATGATTTCTTAGTATACTGTAAAATTTACTAATTAAAACCTTACAATCGCAAAGTTTATCCTTTTAAGCTAGGATTCTATTATTAGCTTGGCTTTTGCTGGTGGCGTCACTAAACCTCTATCTGTTTTCTATTCAAAACAGGAAGTGGTTCCTCTTTTATTATTAATCTCAAAAATATTTACAATAGCCACCTAAATAATTCAAAGAGGTCTATCGGAAGGGTATGCAACCTGCATTTCTCTTAAGTGTTTTAAGTTGCCTAACTATTAGGTTTTTGTGATTATTCAAATGTATTCTTTATAGTAGCTAAGCTCTGTACTGCTACAGCTGTTCAAGATTTTTCGTAATGCAAATATATACATTTTAATAGTTATTTAGACCACAAGTTTAAGAAGTGCAACTTTTTTTCACAAGTGTGGAGGGTTATTAAACGAGGCGCAGACGAGTTTAATAATCCACACCCGTAAAAAATTTGCACGCTAATACGAGTTGTCTATATATTTTTTTAAATTTCATTAAATATTCAAATCCAAGCCTATTTTGTATAGAATTTTATTTGCCTTCATTTTAGTCAATTACGTTGGTCAGGTCTGCTAAGGAAACGTGCTTATTTATTGAAATTTGTAATTTGTTCACGTCAAAATAAAACTAAAAAATTACTAAAGGGCTTTACTCAAAACTTTCCTAGCAGTGGACGTTGTGACACAAAATTGAGCAAAGCTGTATTTTCGATAAACATATATTCCTTTAGCAAAATGACAGTTAAGCGCAATGTTTTAATATTGTTGACAACAAATTTTATCTTGAGTTACTCAGAATTAGGGGCGGATGGGACAACCGAGAAACCAGGAAATTTCCAGATGGGCACGGGCCCAGCGGACCGCTTTCTGCAAGCAAAAGCAATTGCCAAGGCGGCATTGTTCTGGGCTAGTTTAAAGTTTCATGAGGATACTTTCGTAAAGACAACAAGTGGGCGTTGTGACACTACATAATTTTAAAAATTTCGTTTCTAATAATACTTAATTCAATTTTTAAATTTAAAAAAAATTATCCTTAATGAGATTCGAACTAGTGCCTGCGAACGAGCCCGAACATTGGATTCCTTTGTTCACCGGTGAACTACCGCTGCGCTGACTGCGTCACCTCCGCGCTAGCAATTCTGGTCTATTTAACGTAAGGCACTTATTCGTTGTTCCTTTTTGTCTCGTAGAACAGTTATTCTGTATTTGTTGATTCCCATTTTTGGCAAGGATGAAGCCAGCACTATGCACAAATTAGTACTTTTATGTATTCCCCAATTCAAGCAAAAATAAACAAAATTTTATTTTTTTAAGGTGCTCACCCTGTATATATTTGTATGAGATTGTACCGGTTTCATGCAAGGTAGATAATAATATTTGAGTACGCCTCTGGCTCTCGTAGCATAAGCAGTGCCGGGAAGTGCGAGTGACAACATTTGTTTTGCGCTGCTTGCGCGAGTCGCTGGAATAAGCTGGTAATATTCCTTTATTACATTATAACTGCTAATAAGTTTTGCAACTGAAAATAAACCACTAGCAATATAGTATCCTGAGAACCCCTGCGGGGGGGTTCCTGATATGAGTAATCAACAATTAAAGCGAAATAGTTCCCAACTATCGCCAGACATCATGATACCAAATAAAAAATACCTATTTGAACCGGATAATTTAATTCCAAAAAATAAATTCTTTGTAACGACCAAGCAGATAGAAAACGCAGGAAAAATAATCAATCAAGGCAAACACGCTGCGGCTCTCAGCGCGATGGATACCTTGGACACCGCTCAGGCGAGTCAGACGCGAGATAACCCTGAAACGAAAACTAAAATTCCACCAATTTATCTGCATAATGCAGATAAATTAAAATACCAGGAAATTATCTCTGATCTTAAGGAAAAAGTCACCGGAGAATTTACAACTGTAATAAGAAATACCCAATTGCGTATTAATTTAACTACAACTGACGATTACAGGACAATGACTAAGCACTACAACGAAATAAAACTAAATTACCACACATTTAAAGACCCAGCAGCCAACAATCTTTCAGTAGTAATTCGAAATATACCTGTTTCGCTAACTGAAACAGAAATTAAAAATGAATTAGTGGCCCAAAACTTTCCTGTACTGAAAGTAGTACGATTCTTTAACAAAAGCAGGTACCCTATCCCGCTCTGCGCTGTAGACCTTAACAATACTCCGGAAGGTAGAAAAATTTTTGGATTAGAAAAATTAGGTTACAGCATTATAGATGTCGAACTAAGAAGAAAACCCAAAGAAATACCTCAGTGCAAGAAATGTCAATTGTACGGGCATACCCGTAATTATTGTCAATCTCAAGAGCGATGTGTTAAGTGCACTGGACACCATTTATACACTCAATGCCCAAAACAACCCGATGAAGACCCTCAATGTGTAAATTGCTTAGAAAAACACCCCGCCAACTACAAAGGCTGTAGTTACTATCTAAAGATAAGTAGGAAACCTACGCTAAATTCTAGTAACCGAATACCCAATAGAACCTATTCTGACGCAACAAAACATAGACAAGAAGGTTCGGCAAACGATGTTTCCTCAAGGAACTACTCACATCGACAGAATCATACATTACGAGAGAACCACGAATCGACAGACTTTATAACTAACATAATCACAAAAATAGTTGAGCTACTTATACCACATTTAGATAAATTTATGCCATTTTTAACAACATTGATCCCTAATCTACTAAATAATGGATCAAAATAGTGACCCAATACTTACTAATTTAACAGTGGCCAATTGGAATGCCAATGGCCTAAACACTCAACGATCAACCTTCATAGAATTCCTGTCAAGATATAACATAGATGTCGCTTGTATCACAGAAACCCACTTTACTAGCACGGAAAAATTTCGAATTCCTGGGTACGAGGTGTATCGAAAGGACAGAGAGGCACTGATTGCGTCAGGCGGGGTTGCAATCGTAATCAAGAAGAAATTTAACTACCATCTTCTACATATGGGTGAAATTCAAAACATAGAAGCAATCACAATAAAACTGTTTATGAAGAATAATAGGTCTCTAATAATCACGGCTGCTTACAAACCGCCGAATAAACGGCTAATAGAAGAGGACATTAGAAAAGTATTCTACAGTAACGAGCCCACTCTTTTACTGGGAGATCTCAACTCAAAGAATACAATATGGGGCTGCCCGGTTAGCAATCCTGATGGAATTAAATTGCACAACCTCCTGGCTAATCACAGTATACTGCTCTCCGCACCAACTGATTTCACCTACCATCCCTATAGAGTTGATCATCAACCTGACATCCTAGATGTAGTGCTGCATAAAAATCTCTGCGAACCGATACTACAAACAGTAACTACAGAATTAGATTCTGATCACCTGCCCATAATCATCATTCTGTGTAATACCCCGGAAATAACCCCCCCTACACTTAAACTTGCCTACGGAAAAACGAACTGGGAAACATTTCAGTCAACTCTAGACCAACAGCTGACTATGACACTCGTTGAAACCCCTAGTGACCTAGATCATATTGTTCATCATTATACGACTGCAATTCAAGAAAGCATAATTGAATCCACCACACCCTGGAATCACAGAAAAGTTCCTGATCACATCAGAACACCTGTACACATACTTGAGATGATCAAACTCAAAAATCGATACAGAAGAGACTGGCAGAGATTTCGCCTGCCGTATCTTAAAACTCTATACAACAGGCTTTGCCACTCAGTCAAACAAGAACTTGACTCTCTACGAATCCAGAGATATCGCTCCTACCTTGAAGAAATTCAACCTCAAGACCCTTCTATGTGGCTTTCCACGAAAAGATTACTACGGCAAAAGAATGTCATCTATCCCCTGACAGTCAATAACTCTACTTACACATCTGACATAAATAAAGCAAACATAATAGCTACACACCTAAAGCAGGCATTCGCACCTAATGTAGACGAATACGATGAGCATATTGAACATCAAGTAAATGACGCGATCCAACACCTCCACCTACAAGAAAATACAACAATAGTCCCAGCAACACCCCAAGAACTCGAAACTTATATCAAACGATTACGTAACCGTAAATCTCCAGGACCTGATCTAATAACAAACGAGATGTTAAAAAACCTAACCAAGAAGGCTGTCGTCTATCTAACTACCATTTGTAACGCCTCTCTTCGACTGGGATACTTCCCGAAGCAATGGAGAACCGCAATCATACTTCCTATCTATAAAACTGCCAAACCCAAGGATAGCCCAGACAGCTACAGACCGATCAGCCTTCTATCATCGATATCTAAACTCCTTGAAAAAGTGATACTCACCAGACTCCATAACGTATTGCAGGAAAAGGATATTATTCCTTCGCATCAATTCGGGTTTCGCTCCTCCCACTCAACCGCCCATCAACTGCTTCGGTTAAGCGAACTAATTGAAAAAGGTTTCGAAGAAAAGAAATACACTGCCGGTATCTTTGTTGATCTAGAGAAAGCGTTTGACAAGGTCTGGCACGAGGGGTTAATCTACAAAATGATTGTTTTAGACCTGCCGATCTACCTAATCAAAGTTATTCGCTCCTTTTTGTCCAGCAGAACATTCAGAGTGCGAATTAATACAACAACCTCTAGCAATAAACCTATAAAAGCCGGCGTACCCCAAGGGAGCATTTTGGGACCAACATTATTCAACCTGTATGTGCATGACTTACCTGTCCCTCCAAATTCAACACTTGCCATGTATGCTGACGACACGGCGATACTAACCCAGAACCACAGTGCTGAAACAGCTATATATCACCTTCAGCAGTCCCACAACTCCACATTGGAATGGTTTACCACATGGAAGATAAAAATAAATCCACGCAAATCTCAAGCTAAAATATTCACTCTTAAAAGATTTGCGCAAATCCCAACACTCAAAATAGACAATCATAATCATAATCATAATCATAACTCTATAATAAAGCAGAACACTTCCCAAGGTCAAATAAATCAACTCCTGGTCTATGTGCTGTTACACATGTGGGCGGCGTCTTGATATTAGCAGCGTTGCCAGACCTGGTACAATTCTAAGAATCTGGTACATTCTGAAACCGTTTCCTACAAAAGTACATTTTTAAAACGGGCATGCGCTCAGTCTGGCAACCCTGCATATTCTGACCCGAGTCGTGCCGACCTACCGATGCCATCGGTGACGTAACCGATCCTTGCCGTTTATGTTTGTAAAAGTGTGGTTAAAGTTTACAAATGGAAACAAAATTTATTTTATGTACAAGAATCTGATGAAATCGAAAATACTGCAACGTGCATCCAAATGGAAGGTGTATAAGTCAATGATAAGGCCAGTGATGATCTACGGGTGCGAGACGTGGTCGTTAACAATGAGAGACCAAAACGCACTACGAACTGCAGAAAGAGCAATAATGAGGAAGATATGGGGCCCAGTGCAAGATATGAATGGCCCACGGCGTAGAACGAACGTGGAATTAGACGTGCTAATAAGTGGTGCAGATATAGTGCGTCTTGTGAAAGCACAAAGACTCAGGTGGTTGGGGCATGTCGAGCGGATGGCGAGTGACAGGGCAGTAAAAAGCGTTTTCGAATGGAGGCCGGACTACGGAAGGACCAGGGGAAGACCCAAGGAAAGATGGCTAGACGGTGTTCAGCGGGACTTGAGAACCTTAAGGGTGCTCAACTGGAGACGAGTCGCACAGGACAGAGCCCGGTGGAACAACGTTGTAAAGGAGGCTAAAATCCACAAAGGATTGTAACGCCGGTTAAGTAAAGTAAGTAAATTGTAGCAACTGTTGAATTTGAAAAGACGTCATTATTATCAAAGCAAAATCGTTGATATCAAGAAGCCCTAAATCACTTTCAACACCTTGTTCTTTATACCGGGTGGCCATAAATATCTGATATCACATTACCTTTGGAATCAACACTGCTTTACTAAAGCGATGAATACAACTAAACTAATAAATGTCATTAATGTCATCACAACTAAAATTCCTGTCTGTCAAAAATTATTACTGATTGCAATAAATAATGGAGTTAGAACAGGAGATTTTTATAATCGAGTTGTAGGCTAAACTGCAGAATCCGGGGCACATTCTCCTCCTCTTATTGCATTTTATTACATTACATAGGTACCAATACTTATTGTAATTGAAATATAATACTAACCCAACATTTATAAGTAGCTAATTCCATGGCTACCGAGATCTCAGATATTTATGGTCACCCGGTATAACAATACTGGACACTCGTCACATAGACTTTTCGTATCTTCAACCCACAATTTTATGTATTTGTACTATAATCTATACCTACAAAAATCTCTTAGGCCAGCTACAGTAGGATCGGCCTGCCGAAAAAATCCAAGTGAGCTGAGATTTTGCATACACCTTTGACATTACAAATAATGTCTCAAAAGTCCCCATCGATATGGCGCTTGCGATTTGAGTTATTCAACGTCAAAGGTCACAGAAATAAGTTTTTCGCAAATATCTCGCTTTCTATGGGTCGTATGACTTTTTTAGTTATTACAAAAAATGAAGGCTAGGAAATTCTCTACAAAAAAGATTATACAGGTGCTTTACGTACAACTAACCATTCAGTAAATAACACACTGTTGAGTTTTGCAGACGGGTTTTACTTCCTTTTACGATAAAGGAAGTATTGCATTCACCCCAAAAATTCTAAATTGAGTTTTCAACAGATCTTCACGTTTTAGAGTCCCCTGAACCCAAAAACACGTGTTTTTGTTCATTGGTCGGTCTGTCTGTCTGTCTGCGAACAGAATATCTCATAAACGGAAAGAGGTATGGCGTTGAAACTTCAAATATAAGTTTTGTGTACTTTCTAAACGCGACAGCTATCTTTTGAAGAAAATCGCATAACCGGAAGTATGATGTTTACTCTTGTGTTTCAAAAACGGCTCCAACGAGTTTTTTCAAACTATACATTTTTATTACATTTTATATGTGGATTGATTGAGATGAGTGATTTTCAAGTTGAATTTTAGAGGTATTCAACTGAAAAATCACTTATCTCACATCAATACACACCGGTTATGTGATTTTCTTCAGAAGCTTGCTGTCGCATTTAGATAGTACAAAAAACTTATATATGAAGTTTCAACGCCATACCTCTTTTCGTTAATGAGTTATTCTGTTGGCAGACAGACCGACGGACGGACACACAGACCAATGAGCAAAAACATGTTTTTTGGGTTCAGGGGACTCTACAACGTGAAGATGTGTTGAAAACCCAGTTTCCGAATTTTTGGGGTGAATCCAATACTTTCTTTATCGTAAAAAGAAGTAAAACCCGTCTGCAAAACTTAATAGTGTGTTATTTACTGAACGGTTAGTTGTATGTAAAAAAGCTATATAATCTTTTTTGTAGAGAATTTCCTAGCCTTCATTTTTTGTAATAACTAAAAAAGTCATACGACCCATAGAAAAACTTATTTATGTGACCTTTGACCTTGAATAACTCAAAACGCAAGCGCCATATCGATGGGGACTTTTGAGACATTATTTGTAATTTCAAAATAAAGGTGTATGCAAAATTTCAGCTCACTTGGATTTTTTCGGCAGATGCTGCGGTTGTCCGTCTAATGTAACTGGACTATCTTGCGATATTGTGCAAGTCAAAGTGTGAAAATTGCTGTTGATTTTGTTAAATCTGTTATTTTGTTATTGCTATTGTCGCTATTTTTGTGTGTGTTATTAATTCTGTTTTGAAATGCGCCATACCACAATGATGAGTACGCCTCCGATTTATTGAGTCGTTTAGCTTAAATAAGGTTAACGATTTAATGTCAATATGATAGATGTCAAAAGTGTTACCAATACAAAACTTGGAAATTACTAGATTCTAACATTAGTTCTGCCATCTATGACCACTGGTTTGGATTCAAGTTGTAGTGACATCGCCATGGATATGCCATCTACGAGTGCTGGTCCAAGTTCAGACGACATCCCCATGGACATGTGAGCTATAGGTGTCGGTTCAATTTCCAGTGACATCGTAATAGGCATATATGATGAAGAGGTTTGTAATTTTGTGAATTATCTGTTACAATGTTATGTACCTATTTTAATTATGGATTGCAGCTATGGTGTCACTGTAGGAAACCAGACGACGGCGAACAAATGGTAAAATGTTATGACAGAAAATGTAGAATAAAATGGTACCATTCAGCATGCCTACAATTAAAAAAATTCCTAAAGGAAAGTGGTTATGTGAACTCTGTAAATATACTGCTCCACAAATGAACTGGACCATTTGCATATATTGGTGCAATTTTTAAAAATATTTTCCAAAAGGGCAGTCATGAAATTTTTGGTAACCTTTCATGATTGTGTCACTATAAAAAGCATTTCTTTTCATAATTCTGTTTAAAGAAAACGAAGTCCATTAATAAAATATCATTTTAAAATTTTGAATTTTGCCCAAATATTGATAGCACATTGCATACAAAGTATGCCGAATTGTTGCCAAAGATTTTTAAACGTTCTGGAGAGACTCAAAGAACTATTAATTAAACCTTTTTTTGTGATTCGTCTTATTTTTGTGAAATATAGTTTTTTATAGTTTCATAATTTTATTAATATGATTTTGTTAATTCTTCAGTTGATATTTGAGAATAGTGAAATTAAATATGCTTAATATGAGTATACTATAAAACAAAAGCTTTTATATACAGTGTGTCCCCGGATAGGTGAAACGACTCTTGTGAAAGGTAAAAAATTCTCGATTTAAATTTTCATTTTTTGGGGTTCAGCCCTGCTTGGTTAAAGGCGAATTTCCAACATAATTTTAGTTCTGAGAGATCAAGTATGCCTTGGAAATTTTAAAAAACCTATTTTTCTGTGAGGTAAAGTACCTTATATGTGGCAAATACGACAAAAAGTTATTAAAAAAAGTTGTTTAGAATCAACACATAGGCCTCTATACCAAATTTCAAAATCCTCAGCCAACTTTGATCTCTCAATTTCTTTTTATGTTTAGGTCCCAAATCAAAGAATTTTACTTTTAACAAAGTTTTTTATTTCATAATAAAAAAACTTTGTTAAAAATAAAATTCTTTGATTTGGGAAATAAACTTGAAAGAAAATGTGAGAAATCAAAGTTGGCCGCGGATTTTGAAATTTGGTATAGGGGCCTAGATGTTGATTCTAAACAACTTTTCTTTATAACTTTTTGTCGTATTTGCCACATAAAGGGTACTTTACCTTACAGAAAAATAGATTTTTAAAAATTTCCAAGGCATACTTGATTTTTCAAAACTGAAATGATGTTAGAAATTCGCCTTTAACGAAGCAGGGGGGCTGAACCCCAAAAAATGAAAATTTAAATCGAGAATTTTTTACCTTTCACAAGAGTTGTTTCACCTATCCGGGGACACACTGTATACAGTCTGTTCTATAAAAAAGGCCCCGCCTTCTAGCTACTTTATTATTTATTTTAGACCCAATAAACCTTATATCAAATCAAATGGCGCATAAAAACCTACATTTTAACACTATCAAAAATTTTTTATCTTCAATTGTTTCAGAGTGGTGACGTCACGTGCAATTTTTTTAAATGACACGGTATATATTTTTTGACATTTTCTGGTAGAGGTTTTTTTTCTCTTTTCAACAATATAAATATTTGATGCACTTGCATAAAAAAATTTTCGTGAAAAATTACAAAACTTTTTCACAGTGGGAGGCCATGATACAAAACTGTAAGCAAAAGTGTAACTCAGAAAAACAAAACAAATAGTAGCCAAACGCTTTAACTGTCAGATTTCAGAATAATCTAAAGTGTTTATTGTTTTGTTTTTCTGAGTTACACTTTTGTTTATAGTTTTGTATGGTGGCCTCCCACCGATAAAAAAGTTTTTTAATTTTTCTCGAAAATTTTCTTATGTAAGGGCATAAAATATTTATATTGTTGAAAAGAGAAAAAAAACCTCTACCAGAAAATGTCAAAAAATATACAGTGTCATTTAAAAAAATTGCACGTGACGTCACCACTCTGAAACAATTGAAGATAAAAAAAATTTGATAGTGTTAAAATGTAGGTTTTTATGTGCCATTTGATTTGATATAAGGTTATTGGGTCTAAAATAATTAATAAAGTAGCTAGAAGGCGGGGCCTTTTTTATAGAACAGACGGTATATATATTGTGACGTAATGTAATAAATACATTTTTATGGGTGGTCCAGTACATTTGTGGAGCAGTATATAAATAGAATTATTTTGTTATTCTATGTTGATAGAATTTGTAAATATGTTGATCCTTTATACTTTATCCATTGCAATTCTTTTTCATACTTAATTTAGACATTAGTTATTCTGTTATTTTGTACTGTTATGTAAATATTTTGATTGTTTATGTACCTTAAATTCATTAAAATTTTGTTATAAATTATGGAATAATAAGATTAATGATAGCAAGCTGCTTTTGCTATTAACTTTAAGAGTACCCGCTAGGCTTGTTCGTTTCTCACGGTTATTCTTTGTACCTTCTTTTTATACCAGAATTCCGATTACTGATATATTAAAGCTTGTGAATCAAATTTACATACTGCTCAACATTGATTTGTCAGCTCCATACCGTATGTTTGCATCTGTTGTAAAAAAGTATTATTATAACTAAAATGAAACAAAATGAACTATTGATGTAACAAATTTTTAAGACTTAAATTTACCAATCAGTACGGGAAGTCATAGTAGCAAGTTACGGCATCGATCCATCTCCTGCAACCATGATTAAAGTTTATTTTAGTTAGGATGATTATTTTAATTTTAATTTACATGCTATAACGCTCATACCTGCATATAGCAGAATATATCTACACTGCATCTCTTGTAATAAGGGTAACACTTGTTAGAGATGCCACAATAAATAAATATTAAATAGCTTCAAAATATCCGTTATTCTTTATGCATTAATAGTTATTTGTTAGAGATGCCACAATAAATAAATATTAAATAGCTTCAAAATATCCGTTATTCTTTATGCATTAATAGTTATTTAACCAACAAGTGTGTTAATGAAGGCGATTAATAATCGAGTGAGTGCCTTTAATAGTTGAGATTATTAATAACCCATTAACAAACAAGTTGATTACAAAAATTTTTCGTTGACCTCAAAATCTTTTTTTGTGACGAAAAATTTGATTAATACAACTAACCTCCATGCAAAATATCATCAAAACATCAAAATCACAAAAACAGTTAATTAATGAAAAAGAGTGGATTAATCAAAAACAGTGTATTAATGACTTCTATTAATCCATCCTTTTTTAGGAAAAAAAAAACATTAATATTGAAATTAAGAAGCGGTCAACGAAAAAATGATTTTTCTTATTCTTTTATGTTGTGTAGACAGCATGTGTAATTTTATTGATTGTTAATGTAGCTTACATAGTTTTAAAAGATCCTTATGTTTCTTATCGTATAGGTACCTACTATTTAATAATTTTTGCTATGCGATATTGTAATTTGGCTTTTTATTAATTGGCCACATGCAGAAAAAGATAATAAAATAATTTTACATTATATAATAAATGGTGGTGGATAGTATTAACGTTAGATCCTTAATTAACTAATTTTAATAATTTTGTAGATATTATTATTATTATTAAAGTAAAAATAATTAGATTTACTTTGTTAATACAATTTATTTCATATTTATACAATTATAGGAGAGCATAAATTTACGAGTGCAGAAGAAACTGTTAATATCTGATCTACCACAGCAACATCGTCAGTTTTCTTTTTCGCCAGGAACATAGGCATTGTTTCGTGAAGAACTGTATTTTTTTGACGAAGGACACCAATAACGCGTTGGACGTGTATTCTGAAAAAAAGATATAATTAAGATAATTATTGTAACAATATACTTGCACTACCTCACGCTTGCTATATTCCTGGTTGATGCTATATCCCTTGGATCGAGCTGCCGTTTCCCTTTTAGAAAAGCAGAGGCGTAATCACTGTGGCCATATGTAGTCCTACGGAGTCTTTTATTAAAAAGCCTCTGCCAATACAAAATCTTCTGGCAAGAGATTGTTTAAAATCCCACAATCCTCTGTTAGACCTTTATCGCTTATTCTGCCACCATATCCATGTGATACAAATGATATTGATCCAGGAGGAGTGATGCCTATTAGTACCTTTACCGTATTATGTTGTTTGTACATAGATCATGTAGTACATTGTACTTCAAGGCTACTTGATTTTTCCACTCTCATCTCAAAACAATTGATTATTACTGAAATCTTGTTGCCAAATGCTACCTTGAAGCATTCTGGCATTGATTTAATCAGCTGATCTCGTTCAGGCCAAATAATAAAATTTTTCATCCGTGGGCTACGTCATTCTTCCATGCTCACGTAAAACTTTTACATTCACTGGAAAACTCTCACTTTTCTTAACTTGTAGAACAATTCTTTTCATAATTTTTTTTTACTGCGTTCCAACAACGTCGTATTAATTAGGACGCCTTCCAGGGGCGAGCGTTTCCTTTCCAGAGACTTTCCATTTGAAAATATATTTTTTGGAACTTTTCCTTACTGCCAATCTCTAGCGTGCTTTTAAAACTTTCTTTAGTGCAACAAAAGTTATTAAATTCGTCGTACATTTTAATTGCGGCATATGCCGCGGGTTTCAGCTAGTATCGATATAACTTGGAACCCAAAGGACTCAGCCGTTAAGTACTTAGGCGTCTACCTGGACGCAAGACTTAACTGGGGGTTCCATATCAACCAAAAACTCAATGAATGCCACACCCGATTGGGTATGCTCTACCCCCTAATGAACCGAACTTCCCATCTCAGAACTGAATGCTCTGTTCTCATTTATACCGCAATCCTTCGGCCAATACTCACATATGCCTGCCCAGTATGGTGTACCACGTCCAAGACATCACTGAAGAAACTACAAGTGATCCAAAACAAAGTGCTTCGAATTGCTATAAAGTGCCCGTGGTTTGTGCGTAACACCCAAGTTCATAATGAACTAGGAATTCCTCTAATAACTGAATTTATAACAAATCTCACTCAGAAGTTTTTCAAGAACATAGTGCTCTGTGACAGTGCTGTAAAACTTAAACTTGGACAAAAAGACATCCATACTCGCCTTAAACGGAAACTACCGCAGGACCTTATTTAATTTTAGCTCTGTTAGTTTGAAACTTGTTTTGTCTTAAAAACACACTTTTAGTCTGAAGTGTGACATGTTACTCATTTGAATATTATGTAGGTAGAAATAATTTGAATTGCCCTGTATAACAAAGCTGTGCATTGCATCTTATTTTGCAGAACCAGCTATAACTAATAAAAAAAAAGATAATAATATTTATGCAAAATATCGCCTTCCTCCGACAATTTGTTTCTAAAATCTTTCATTCCTAATTTAAAAGCAAAATTAATTTTAAAAAGCCTACTTTTTATATGAAATTGGGAATTTGGGTGCTAGATTGGAATTATTCTAAACGCAAAATAGAAAACATTTTTATTTTTTAATTTATAAAATGGTATAAAGCGACAAAATAGAAAAAATAGTATAAAACACTCGTTGCAAAATGTCCTTCAAGCGCTCATTTGTTCGTCAACTCGCCAAGAATAAGAATATCAATTCTGTTTTGCGGCCTAGAGCCCGAAAATTTTTGGAGCTGTAGTGCGCAAAATGCCTTTCTTCACGTCGTCAATGGTAACGTAAATAAATATCCTATTTTTTACCACGTTAAAAAATGGCAAACTTCGCGCATTTATAGCCATGCGTGAATGTGCCCTTTTTTCGACGGTTGTCGAATATAGTTACTTAGACCACACGTGTTAGAAGTGCAACTGTTTTTCACGAGTCGTGCTTTTAAACTCGTCGCACGTGCTTAAAGGCGTACTTATACACTTGTATCATAATATACTATTTTTGTAAGAAGTATAGTTTCAAAACATCTGCCGGAAAATTTAATTTACACAAAAATATCCTTCAAAGTCCAAACATTTAATAATGGGAATGAAATTAATTGTTTAAAACGATTTTTCAACCACAGATGTACAGTTGACGCCATAGAAATGTGATCGATTTGTTTTATTTACTACAATAAAAATCAAGAAAACTATGGCAGCGAGAATCCGTTCAGTTCACATTAGCTGGCCAGCCACGAATGTAGTTTTTCGTGGAAGTTTTGAACGCGTGTCTATGCCCAGCTAATGGCTGCGCATATGCACACGTTCAAAACCGACACGGATGTACTACATTCGTGGCGGTTTTAAACGTGTGTCTATGGCCAGCTATTTCGATGGAGCCAACCGTACGAGCATGTAGAAATTATGCAATAACAAAAAACCTATCTAACCTTTCTTGTAGAGCATTTCCCAGTATTCATTTTTTAAATACCTAAAAAATCATACGACCCTTGTTATTTGTCGTATGTAGTCAGTCCTACGTAATTCAAATTTATTAGACACTGGTCAATTTTTGTAATAGAATTTGATTTACTTGTTTCCTTCGAAGATTGTCAGTAAGTACCACTTTTACGTTATTTTTTTACATCCAAATATCTGAAAACCGGCAATTTTCAACAAAAATTATACACAATAATGCAGGCAGCTGCTAAAATATGTAAGAATAGCTTAAATATTCAAAATATGCATTATAATAAATTAATTACTGACGATTAACTGGAAAAGTTTCAATTAGCGCACATTTTTCATCGTATCGTAAGATATGGATAGATTATATAATATGCATTTTGCATAAAATCTGTTCTCTAATAAATTAGGAATGTTTATATTTACAGTTTACATATAACACCTGGTACTAAATTCACGCGTGGGTGAACACCAGGCTACAAAAATTAAGATTAAGAATTGAAAAAAAAAATACCAACGAAATCTGAATTGTTAATTATATTTACCTTTTACGATTATTCAGTATACGAGTGATAAAGTAAGAGCCATCTACTGGCTATTTACTGTATGGCCTACTTACTAGTTGAAATGGCTACCAACAGAGTTAGCGTTGCCACAAGCACCATTATTAAAAAAACTGAATTGTTACCAGGCATAAATATGATATCACTATACGTTTTGTAACAAAATAACAGCACATGCACTAAAAGTGCTGTCCTTTCAAGTTTTCATATTACCAACTATTGACGAAACGTCAAATTCCAAATTACCAGATATAAGTAGATATCTTGTTTATCTGTTCTGTACAGCATATAACTGAAGGTGGATAGAAACGGAAGTACCAAACGAGATATAAAAACACTAATAGATAAAGCCTAAACGCCTTCAATACGCTGAAAACAACATTGCAATCAATTGAGGTATTGCTGAAAACCAAAATTAAAATATTTACTTACACTAATGTCTCCCTCTGAATTGTCTTTGAATGGATTGAGTAGCGTGTTAGTAATGTTGCCGGTCTTAAACTTGGATAAAGGCGGAGGGTTCTTAAGTGAGGTTAGCTCCTTGGTAAAAACTATAATGACACAGAACCAACAACCCGTCTCAAAACCGGACTTATTTATCAATTACGATCAACGCACGAACAAGTAACATAATTAAAAATAGAAACGAAATACCACACAGAAAGATATCAAAAAAAAAATGGAGGAAACATCTAATTTCCTTGAGCAATACTTAAAATATACGTGGTTATTAGTTAAATATTGCAATAGATAGCTCTAATTGCTCTTTTATTATTTAATTTAATATTTTATATAAGTTAAAGTAAGGCAAATCCAAGTATACAATTCACTGTTTAATATTTTACTGTGCTAGAACTTTGCCTGTCAGTAAATTTCTAGGCTGGTTAAAATATGAAATGTACCTATTTACTGCACAAAATAAATGGTTGTATGCCCATTTATACTTTAT